>VWPW01012713.1:1151632-1253691 GCA_013389825.1 Crypturellus undulatus
CCAAAAAAAAAATATTTCGCATCTTCCTTTTCTAGTCACTGCTGATACTTCTTTCTGCAATATTCTCCATATAAGAGAGGTAAGCTGAAGATCCCACCAATGTATGAAGTTGTAGCTGTCAAGCTCTGGAGCTGTCAACCTCATAAGTCTCTGACTTATGAGGTTACGGTAACTCAAAATTATCCAAGATACTTGCTAACGAGTAACCCAATTAGTTTACAAGGCCAGCTCCTTTAAAAGCTCCTGTTTTAAATCTACTACTGTCTACTACTGTCTAATCTACTCTGTTTAAATCTACTCTATTTACCAAAACATTGTCATACCTGCAAAATTACTTAAAATGTCTAAAATCTGATCACAGTTATTCCATTACAGAGCCTTTCTACCATCTTCACAATAAAGTACCACCAAGGATAAATACTGCTTTTGACTTACTACAGCCTCATATGCATAAAAAAAGAAATGTTAACAACATACTACAAAAACAGGTTTGACTATGTCCTGTTAAGCCTTAAGCATCAAATTTCTATATTTACAGAACTAGAAATTCAATTTTGCAATACCTATTGACAAAAAGACATAAAAATTTACATTCCTTCTGAAATGTGCATATGACAGTGACTGATCTAAAAAAATAAATAAAATTTAAAAATTGCAGATGAACAGAACTAATACTCATAAGTAAAATATAGCTTATCAACACATCTAACTGAATTACATTAAGCATCCAATTTAAATTAGTATCTTTCTTTAAATGGCTTCAGAATAGTGTTGCAATTGCTCTGGTCCAAACACCAATAGTAACTACAATCAGTTGTTAGCAACTATATAGATGGACACTAGCATAAAGATTCTTCAGCCAGCAGAAGACAGAAACCTTAGCGTAACTCATGGTCAGGCCTTATGTTTGCAGATTTTTTGCCAGAACTTCAAAATGATCTTTGAATCAGACACTAATAAGAGCAATAGTACACCTCAGCGTCCTAAAAGTTAAAGCCACCTGACTGCAAAGATACTTTCATGGACGATACTTTCATGGATAATAGTCATAACTGAAGCCGCTAGTCCTAAATTTGATTTCTGGTGATAATCAATAGCTGTGGTCCATTTGTGAAGAAAGCCTGAATTCACCTGTTTAACTTCCCTAGAATTGCAGTATTTGAAAAAACAAACAAAAAACCCAAAACACAACCTCCCTTTTGAGGTATGCCACACATAGGGTCTTTAGATACTTGAAGCAAGATCAAAGTTCAACTGACTAAATAGTCCTGTTGAGTATAAAAAAAAGTCACACTTATTCCCATTACAGGGGTGGTACATCCTATTATAACCATTCTGGCAAAGGCACACAACAAAAAAAACAGAAACCAAGGCTACATTTACGGAATTAAAAACTAAAAGAAAGCAGCAGAACAAGTGCAGCCACTGTCAACTTCCAAGCACAATGCCATACTTCACTTTCAAAAATCTTTCCTACTAAATCAAGTGACCTAGTAAAATAGGACCATTAAGACAGAAAGTGAAACATCCTTGACTTACCCGGATTTCCTGAAGATTATGAAAATTATTTCCTACTCTGACAGAGATTTTGCTTGGAGTGTAACTTTCATCAGATTTGTAGTCTGCATAAATACATAAAGTTTTCACTGTTGTTTTTCTTCTGCAAGAAGCAACAAACAACATGTTAAGTATTCTAAGTAAAAATATGCACTAAGAGGTTGTTGCTATTTTGTAACAAGGAAGGATTCAAGTGTAAAACTTTGTATCACCAGAGTGTAAAACTTTTAAGCGTAAAACTTTACATAACGTATCTACCAGTTTGTAAGATCCTTACTGCTACAGCAATTGGGTGCTTCTACACATTAAGTTCACACACAGTTGGCCTTCATTGTTACCTTTTGTCTGCCTACGGAAATGTCAGTATACTAAGAAATCCAAGGAAAGATCAAGAAAACAATAAAACACTCACATGACATGAAGTCCATTTAGCTTACTGAATATGAGCTCTGTTACTATACTTACTATAGAGTTCTCTAGAGAGCAAAGCAGAAGAAAAATGATTCAAATGCCTGTCCTGATCATAGAACTTCGTAAAAGAAAGGGATTGAAAGCATTCTACGGACAGCATAACAGAGCAAGAAAAGGTCTCTCAGTCAGGTGTTAAATCATACAGGCCTGCTTTAAAACTGTTATCAAACCTACAAACTATAGGCAAAGAAAGCTACAGACTAAGGATCAAAATTTTACCTTACTTCAATAAATGAGACTGTTACAAGCTACTACATTCCTTTTATTGATAGCTTATACATAGCAGTTTCAACATCATTAAAAAAATATACATACATGTGTGTGTACATGCACACATACAAGTTATACACATACAGTTATACAAAAATCCTTAACCCATACAGAGTAATTTTAATACCTAAACTGAATGTTCACCAGATGAGGCTGTGACCCATCTGACTGCCAATAGGTTTCTAGATTATCATCTCGTAACTGATCCACTCCAAAACCTAAAAAAAAAAAAGAAAAGATTACGATCCTCAGTATATTGTTTCTGTGACACAGACATCAGGCATAACTTTGAGAATTGTTACAAATCAAAAAACATGTACCCCGAGTTATAAGAAGCAAGGAAATACTTCTAACTACCCAAGTTTTGGTGTGTTTTTGCAATAAAACTGGAAGAGAAAACTCTGACAATAAAATCTCAGCACTAGACTATCTTTATATCCTTATCCCATATTTAGGTCTGTGGGAATTGAAATCACTCAGCACATCCTGGTATTACAAACAATACGTAGTAATCTGTAATAACTGCAAGAACAATACTCTATGGTTAGGCTTTTATACCTGGCCTATAATCACATTACTAAAGTAAAGGAAAGCCATTAACAAAGATTGTCCTTTTATCATAAGACTTCAGCCAGATATAATATTATGTATTCAGACTGAGTTACATTGTTACTTTTTTGAACCAGTAGATACCTTGAACAAACAACAAAAAGATACCAAAAAAAGACATCTCAGTGACAGTATTCCTAAAAGCTAATTTTATCAGATTTTAAAAAAGGATTTCCAAGTCTTTGTTCTTCCTACTCTATCAATCCCTTTACCAATCACATTCTTTTCCTGATTGCCCACATCAGCTGCAATTTTCACTTAGCAGTTGAAGTTCAATCTGCAGTAATTCACCTTCACCCTACTGGAAGTGACTAACCAATAAGGTATTTCTCTCTCAATAAGAGATACCAAGACCAAGATCAAAGACATTCAGCCTGAGCCCAAATATCATGACATTAGGTGATTGCTGCTCCTAGACTGCAGGAAGGTATTAGATCATCAGGTGTTTCTGATATTTCTACTGAACATTTATTTTACTTGCAAGAATCTAGAAAGCCACACTATAATGAGTAAGTCCGCACTTTTAAGTTCGGACAAAGCATTTATACTGCCTAGCTGCATGCACTATTTTCTCACTCAAAATTAGATATATCTGGGCAAAATGCCATAGTATAAAAACAATGCTAGTAGTGTTTCTGTTCACATGGTTTAGTTTGTTCACATGCAGGTAAAAGCAATTTAGTTTAAAATCAGAAGTTCTGTTTTGTTAATATACTTCTTCACTGTTGGATTTTCTGATACAACTACACTCTGTCAAACTGCAACAAATGCAGACTAGGCCAAAATTATTTCTAGCAGCCCCCAATATATTCTACACTGAAGCAGTTGCCACACTGTGGATCTATTACTCCGTAAGCCAAAGATAAAGAACAAAGTATGTCTTCTCACCAAAAAGCAAATTTTTGTTTTTGTTTTGCTGAGAAAAAAATATATTCAGCTGTTTATACTTTTTTCTGTGAATTTTTACCTGGTTTACAGGATGAAAGTGACCAAACTGCTTGTGAGCCTATTTCTCTAACAGTACCAGTCCTCTCTAACTGCTTTGGATCAGCACCAGGTGGTGTCTTGTTTGGGGTAGTCATATCTGAGAAAAGAAAATAAGCAATACATGTCAACACATTTTCAGTTTGATGGGAAAAAGAGAGTTGCATTTTCTCATGTAACTATAAATGTGTTATTTCATAGAAAAGATTAAATTCTTTGGCTTCAAACACCCTCTCCCTCTCTCTCTCTATATATATATATACACACACCATTTACTTTGTTCCATATCTATGCAAAAAGAATTTGTCCATAAGAATTTGAGGCATACTTGGAATATTCATAAAACTCTTTTTACTTATTCTGTTCACAAATAAAGAACTTCTTAGGGTTTTGGGTTTCATTTTCTTTTAAAAATCGTAACAGTCCTGGTTGATTTAAAGACCAGTACTACATATTTCTTTCCCTTACTTACGTTTGCAGTTCTCTCTCTCTCTCTCTCTAGTTCAACAGCTTATACAGAAGCTAGAGCAAGCCAGTCATCCTGAAGATACTTCTCCTTCAAATATAGGAAATCATATAGGAAACCATAGTTTTAAGCAAATCAAAAGGTCCCTAACTTAGCATGGATAGGTTATCAAGGCATTTATCCATGGTCCATTTCTTGGACTTCACAACTTCATCTGGAACCATTAACACTAACATATAATCACACTCAGTCTCTTTGCCTAAACTATCACCATAATTGCTTTTCATTGACTATGAAGCACCTTCTACCTTGCAAATGGTTTGAAAGACTGTTTTTCTCCTCAAAGGAATCAAAAGAAACTCCATACAAGGAACTAAATTAAAAGCATAAAATATAAAGCACTTAAGAATTCTTTTCTCATTCTTTGCTAACACAGATGCCAGTATATTTTATCCTGCTAAATCACAAAAAATATCCCTGTTAGACAGAAAAATGAGGTACAGAACTACTTTGGTAGCCATAGAGACCTCCACCACTACAAAAATGCTAAAGTCAGAAGTAATCAGCATTTTCTACAGAAGAATAGCTCTGCAGATAGAACTTCTGTGTAGGACATAGGAAATATGAATTCCATGGTTTACATCTTTGTCTGCTGAAACATCTCCTACCTGGTTCTCACTTAAAGTAATTTTATATTTAGGAAATGGATATATAGAAAAGATAGGCTCTTGATTCATTTGCAACTCACTTGCATACAAGCTTGCAGCCATGACCACCATTAAAAAGCCTGAAGAAATAATTACCCATGTTACAAAAAAATAAGTACCAGCATCAGCATGTATCACAGAAGACCACAAGCAGAAAGCTCAAATGTCAACTTCTCAGAAAAATGGTTAAAATTTCATACAGCTAAAGATCTCTCATTTACTCATTTAATTCATATACATACACTAATCTTAATCACATCCAGTTAAAAAAAATCATGCCTTAAGATGCTTTAAAGCCTCTTCTATTGCATTTTCCTACAAAAAAAAAATGTTCAAAATCAAACATTAAAAACAGTCAAATAAGCCATTCCTATACTAAATGCCAGCACATTAATTCTCAGTAACCATCATGTTTAAATATTTTATTACTTGTTTTTAAAGCTCTAACAGATATTTACAATAGTCCCTGTTAAATTTAACTGTCCTCCATCACACTGGTTACACCACAGACATGCAGATATGTTAATAAATCGAACAAATTACATTAAAAATCATTTTTAAAAGTTTATTCTGGTTGCAAACTTGTACATATTTAAATCTGTTGATAACAACTCCAATAAAATACAATGCTGAACAAGTATTTTGATCTTCTGAGAACATAAACTTTCCTCATGATAAAAGAAATACAAAATACTTGCAAGTTCACAACTTCGTTTTAGTCCAACCCCGCTGCTCAAGCTCTCTTCCAAACTCAACCACTCTGACTCTGTGGCCTGAACACAGCCATTTCTGATCCTAATAACCAATGGGTTCTCATTAAAGCTTAGGAGAATCTTAAACATTCATGAGTTTAAAAAAAATAGTCTAAAACAGCTATGATCCAGAGTCTGCAACAATTACTTTGTTACTTTTGTGACAATGAAACAACTGAAAAGTTGACTTGCATTTACTTCAGTTCTCATTCTATACACTAGCATTTCAGTTTTTCCCGCCTCTAAAAACACATATAGAAAATTTAATCTTGCAGATTAAAGACAAACTACACGCCTTTAAACATCACCACAGCTAAGTCTTTCAGTGCTTTTTTTTCACTTGTATCAGAAACAAACTCCAAGTGTCAATCACATCTTTGTGATTACAAACAGCTATTGTCAAATTAATAACAAACTTATGTCTTAAGTAGTATGTAAAAGTATTAAAAGATAGTAAATTATTATTTCAGGAAGTCAATTATTCATGCCTTAAAGCACTCAATCTCTGAAGACCATAATGTTGAGATATCTTACAAACCCCAAGACACATGAAGTCCTAAACAACTTAACACTGCCAAGATTTGTATTTGCTGTATTATACTGCTCCATACATTTTTGAGACATACATTTTGTGGGCCTGAAACATATAGGGAGAAGCACAGTATAAGCTTCCCATTTTCACAGTCTGAGCTTGTTTCCTTTTAACAGGCAAAGCGACTAAAGATCCAGATTTCAACTCCAAACCACTGCTGACAAGTAAGACTGTCATAAATCATGCATTACAATTATAATAGACTGAAAATCATTAGTGTTTGAACTACTGTTTTGGACTACTGATGTCCATTTTTTCCATGACTAAACTTCTGATTAACCATATTAGCAAGTAACAATACATTCTGGATAGCTTTGCTAAAGCTTCCTAATACACCAGGAATTTACAAAGCTAGCGAGCCAATAAAAGTACAGTGAAATCAGAACAGCAACAGGCCCAGGCACTCCAGTAACATTTTGGCATTTCACTAGCAGAAGAACCAGCTCTTAGAAAAAAATGTAACAAACTTTCTCCGACTGAAAAGATAGTGGAATGAGAATCAGCGTCCTCATCCTCCTCTGCTTCCCTACCCTGTGACACCTCAGCCTATGGAAAAGACAGTTTGACCAAAAGCCTTCCTCCTTGTGTTTGAGATATGCTGCATTGCCTCTGCAGAAGTACTGGTCGGAAACATCTCCCCTTTTCCAGCTCAGTTATTCTGAAAACTGTTAGGCTTGTTACTTCCTTAATGATAATCTCAATGTTTTAATGATAGGATCAATATCATCCTTCCATTGTGCCACTTTCCAATGTACTAAACACTCATCTTTTGATGAAGGTATTCTTATAGACCAGTGGACAACACACTTAAAAGGCATATATCCAAAAGCAAATCCTTTACTGATCACACACATACTCTTCAGTATAATGCAGAAGAGAGTGTGACACATCTTGGTCCTTTTCTGCAAAGGATCCATTCAAATGCAAGTACAAGGAAACTTTGTCAGGTTACAAAGCAGTTTAATTAAAATTTCTAATGCTGCCATGTTTGCATATACAAAATTGTTAAAATGTACACCTAGAAGGACCTTAGAGAACAGACTGCTCCCAACAGATAGACATTCAGCTATTTTCCTCTCTGGCAAAAGCTATTAACTACTTTCGCAGATAGTCAACTTCAGTGTTTTGAAACCAACCTAAGTATTATTCCCTAGAGAGAGGAGAAAAAAAAAAAAAAACACTTTTTCTTCTTGTGTTCTACTAAGAAGCGAAAGACCCACTAACCCTTAAGAGTAACCTAGATATCTGAGGACTCTGATTTGCAATCACCTCATTTTTAGATTAAGAGTACCCTTTTCTTTCAGCTTCCCTTCACAAACAAAACAGTCTAATAGTCTTGCAGAGTCTAAAGCTACATACTGGGATTAAAGACCAGACATTCCACTACAGCAAAAACCCTGAATCAACAGAATTTACCTGCCTAGTTTTATATATAAAATCTCACACTAATACGTACCAGAGTAACACTTGTCTATATTAAAATGAAAATACTAATAATAATCTACTCCGTCCCTCAGATATTTTGGAGGGAGTGCTTGTTTTTCAGCAATTCACTAATACTCTTCCATTAATTTTACCTTTGACTTTTCCTTCCTGTGTTTAGCTTCAAATTCTCCTGTCTACTGAACTGAATTTCACCAATTTCAAATCAGCTTTCCATTTCAAGAACATTTCCAATTCTGACCCTATCCCATACACTCAATATTTCAGCAACATACACATCTTGTGTCTTCCATTAAAGAAAACTGAATAAAAATATATTCAAAACAGAGCTCTTTGGGATGATGCTTTGTGATATCCCTGTTTTACAGGGCATCATTTGCAAGTCAGCTGTAGAAAAGTAATTTTTCAAGCAGTTGTATGTATCTCAAAAAAAAAAAACACATTTCAGCAGCATGTTTTTAACAATGTCAAACAAAACAATGGCAAAAATCCTATGCAAGTCAAGACACACAACTTCTATTGCTTTCTCATTAACTACATTGTCTACTGTCAAAAAAAATCTAGAATGTTCTTAATAACTCAAAGCAAGACAGGCTTCTCCTTGCTTAAAAAAGTAATAATAAAAAAACACATATAAAAAATTATCTTCCCACCTGCCCAGAAAGTTTCTGAGGACTAAATTTAGGCTCACTGATCCATAATTCCTCATGTTTTCTGTTCTCACTCTTCAGAAAACAGGAGGAAGCTATGTTTGGACTTCTTCAGGATTCAGAGGTTGGACTAGCACAGATTCTTAAAGTAATTTCTAACAATTCAGAAAATACTGCAGCTAATTTTCTGCATTTTCTATGTCAAACTTTATTAGTTCTTGACAAGCTTTTCTCTTATCCAAGTAGCTCTTTTTTGATTCTTACCTGCATTCCTTCTGTCTTATTATACACAGTTCAAACAACTATCTGACATCATCTTCATTAGAAGCAAACAAAGAAGGCATGAACTCTCAGCCTTTTAGTAATACCCATGATTTATAAAGCAGTTATCCTTATCCTTCCTAAGGGGAAGGAAATTTTACACCTCAGCTTTCCTGACTTTTAGACTTACGCTACTTACCTGCACTCATTTTATCCCTCCCCACCCCCCATTTTTTCTGCTCTTTCTGTAACCCCACTTTTGATCTTACGGCTTTTAAAGATCTAAAGATACATCCAGAAAGTAGCATCTTACCAGATTTCCTATTTTTCATTCAAATGAAAGACAAAGATATATAAAATGCTCATTAGGAAGCTATTTCAGCAACAGTCATCTCCCACACATTTCAGTCCTCAGACTTTTCCCTTAATGTTTTTTGAATATTTAATTTTATTTTAAGTCATAACATAGTAAAAATGCCTTAAGTCTCTTGTGCAGTTCATGTCACACATAAGATTTACTGAGAATTAGAGCATGCATACATCATAGCACCAGTTTTTAAAATATATTCATATCAATTAACTTAATTACATGCACAAAAGATGTATTTTTACACAAGCTAATATTTCTTGAAAAAAAGAAAACATACAAACTAGTGAGGTTACAAGTACTTCCTTAGGAAGTGATGAAAGCAGTCTTTAAAAATACAGCAACCAGACAATAAAACAATCTTGGATAAACGAAGTCAATTCGACTCAGGTCTGTTTGCTAGCCCTGCAAATTCTATAAGAGATTTTAATTAGAGTTAAAACCATAAAGCAGAATAAGTTTTTAGTTACTCTGCTATGTCTGTATTCCCCAGTTGTTATAATACTAGTAATTAAGCAGCAGTACAGACTCAACACATCGATTGCGCTTGCCTGCCAGATCGTATTTCCCTCCAGCAAACTAAGGTAGGCGGGAGGGTGTCACAGTTTAAACACGCAGGCAAGCAGACACGCGCCAAACGCACACGGCGCTCCCGCTGCCCCAGCCGCTCCAAGGCCCGAGCGCGCATACCGCATGCGGCCGCACACTGCGCCTGGCGCCACCACAGCTCCCGCGGCACCTGACGCCGCGCGCGCCGCCGCCCCTCTTCCCGGCCGAGGCCACAGCGCGCAGGAGCGCAGGAGCTGCGCGGCAAAACCTCTCTGCGCCAGCCTGGTCCTCGGTGCAGCGCCGAAAGCCAGGGGACGCGAAGGCCCGGCACCACACGCTCCCCTCAGACAGCGCTTCCAGCCGCGCTTGCGCAGCCACGTTTAAAAGCAACGGCCGCTCCCAGCTGACCGTTTAACGGCCGCCTGGCCACGCACGCGCAGAACGCAGCGCGAGCTGCGTTTAAAAGGGCAGGGAGGGGGCGGGGCGCGCGCAGGTGCCTGCACGCACCAGACACGCAACGCGGCGGTGGTGCGAGGGAAGGCGGCCCCGGCCCCGGCCGCGCTCCCCGCCGGCGCAGCCCTGGAGCAGGGAGCGGCGGGAAGCGGCTTCCCCACCTCTGGCGGAGGCCACGGCCGCACCACGCACACACAGCAGCCCCGCCCCCTCCGCGGCGGCCACATTCGGAGATGACGTCAGCAGCCGCCGCTCTCCCGCCGGCCGTGCCGCTCTCTCTCAACGCGCGCGCGCGTCTCTATGGTGCGCCGCGCTTCCCGCCGCTCTCTATGGTGCGCTGCGCGGCGCGNCCGGTAAGCGGTCTCGCAAGAGAGCAGTGGCGACCCTGCGGGGAGGATGGTGGGGAGGCCGGGGGGCGGTGGGCCTGGACTGGGGATTGCTGAGCGGGCCGGGGCGCTAACGGCTGGGGTGGGGAAGGGGCTTCTCGGCGGAGCCCCCAGGCCCGTGGGGGCTGCCCGGGGCAGGAGCCTCTGTCCCTGCAGGGGGGACTCTGGCCGCACTGCCCAGCGGGAATCGCCCCGTGCGGGCGTTCATCGCGTGGACCCTCGCGGTTTTTCTTAGCAGCTTTCTTATTTTGGGGGGGGTCTTTCCTTGCTGTGCAGCAGCCCAGTGAAAACAGTAAGGGGATGGGGGAGGGAATCGCTGTGCATTTCAGCTGGGCCGTGGGGATGGCTCGCAGGCGTGGGGAGCTCTGCGTGTGCGCAGTGGGTTGTCAAGGCCCGGCAGCTCACGAGGGAAAATTAGTAAAACTGTGGAATTTCTCAGGTAAAAGTTTAAAAAAACAGCAGCCCTATTTTGCCATGTTTTCAGAAAATTAAAATATGTGGTGAAGCAATAAAGATATCTTGCAGATTTCCCATGGTAGTAGGAAAGGCTGGCTTTTTCGAAGATGCCTAAAAATACAGAAAAGGATTTTAGGACCTTGGTAGCTCTTCTTCGGATGTGCGTAACTGCTTCACCTGCAAGTTCCTATGATGGTTTTCAAGTTCAAATTTAAGTTTCTATACTATGTTTTTCCAAATTGCTGCCTGAAAGAAATGATGCTTAAATGGTAATTTTCACATGGTAGGTGATGTTAGCAGTTTATGAGCTTAGTCATATGCATTTCACTTCATGGTAAAGGAAAATAATTAATGCTGTTTAACACCAGTTAAACGTACTCACTCGTGTCATGTCACCATACTTCACCATATGGTTTTACTGTTAACATTGTTTTTCTTTTTATGTTAATGTTGTGCCTTTTAAGCAAAATATTGCAATAAATACAGTAATGTTACAGGTTTGGGACTGGTTTGAACTTTCTTTTTTTTCTTTTTTTTTTTTCTCTTCAACTTTCTCTCCAACTAACTAAAGTATGGCTCATTTCTGAGGATACCTCTCCTTTAAAACTTTGAATTGAATTGTCTGGTCTCTGATTATGCTTCATTCTTCCCTGTCATTATTAATGTTTGCATGTTGAGTTCTGAATCAGCACTATTACAGCTTGTGCTCTTGTCATAGTTGAGTTGATTCAACAAATTACATTGTGCTTGTGTCTAACTCTTAATGTCTGAGAAAAAAAGAAAAGAAATAAATATGGCTGCAAGAACTTTGCATTTCTTCCACAAATTGTAGGTAACTGCTGTCTTTTTGTGACAGCCTAGTATCATGCTTTATTTGGCTAGCAGTTGTTCTTCCTCACCTTCTCCTACTTGTGTCACCACTTCACCATACTGGAGAGATTTCTTGCTGTCTTTCTATCAGAATTCATTAAATTAATGTATGACACTGTAATGAAGCCTTTTTTTTTTTTTTTTTCTTCATGGTTTGGAGCATAGAAAATTGGAACTGAATTTAAACACTTCTGAATACCAGTTCCTCCTGCTTTTAAACTGCTGACTACCTAACAATTACTGGTGTGCTATAATATACATATTATATGTGTTGCTGACCTGTATTTAGTGCTTTGAGAATGCCACTGTCTACACTGTGAAATGAAACAGTCCTATTCAGTATGTTAAATGCCACTGAAATAATTGTATATAAATATGGAACTTAGTTCAGCCTGTTTTTGGATAATATATTTTTTGAATTTTCTTGAAGATACGGAAATTTAAGTTTGCTCTGGATTTTTTTGTTTTGGGGAGGGGGCTGTATTTCTTGTGGACAATTATTATCCTACATATTAGTATAGTCCTGAAAATAATTGCAGAAGCCATAGAAGTCATATTTTCTTCTTAAAATGTCTTGGGATCCCCAGAGAGTTTTCAATAAACTGGCACTTCCATCATGTAGGTAGCATCAAGGAGGCATGAATGAATGTCTATACTGCTTTAATCCTTCTGTTTCCTTTTTCTTGCTTTTTTTTTTCTTTCGCCTTTTCTTCAAAAATGCTTGGCTTGCTTAAAACCCGTGACTTGTGGACCCTTCAAAGTTCGTTGCTATAGATGAGTATTTTCCTATATAAGTAAGTTTTTCCATATACAAAGTAAAAATTTCTAAGCTGTGATGTTATTTACTAGCAAAGGTCAGCAGCAGGTAGTAGTGTAAACTTTTGTTTTTCCCATCAAGACTGGTTAGAAAGCTCACTGAAGTAGGTGGAAAAGCTTGGATAATTCAGGCCATGCTTGACTTTGCCTATTAGCAACCCACCTCTTTTCCTCCTGAGATTTTAGGGAAGATGCCAGGCTGGAAGGTGAGGTGACTGAGGACTGAGTTTATGCCCTAATCTGCTGCCTCTACTACTTGGGAACTGATTCACAGCACAGGTTTGGGAAGTTGTGCAGGGAAGGTAGCTCCTGAAATAATGGCAGGTCTGTCTACTAGAGCTTCCTCCTGTGACTCCTTGAAAAGAACCTTGATGCTCAGGAGGAGATAGGATGATTGGCAGGAAAAGCCCTGCTCAGCACACAGGCCAGTAGGGTCTGGATGCTCTGCACACAAGCTTTCCTGGAGCTTGGGCTTCCCCACATTAGGGTAAAACGAAATAGAAATAGATAGTCCAATGGAAACGATTTTAATAAGAACTGTTGGAATCCTTTTTTTTTTTTTTTCTTTTCTTTTTTCTTTTCTTTTTTAAGAATAAAGACCTTGCAGAGATTGAAGTATTTCAAGACTCCTTGACTTGTTATGTCCTTGAACTGCGGGTACATAGTGCATTGAATTGAAATTATTTCAAATTGGCTCCATCACCTGGATGACTGCCATCATTTTCTTTTGCAGTAATAAACTGGAGTTAGAGATAGTTTGTCCGTGGTGGTTGTCTGTCTTTAGACATAACAAAAAAATGTTTGTTATCTGTCCCAAACAACATTTTGTGAACTTCTAATTAGCCTCATAATTCAGTTATTTTCTATATTCTGGATCAGGAACAAGAGAAGGGTATTATCCTGAGAGGTGAATTGCTCTTATGAAGCTAAAATCATTGCCATTATTTTCACTGCTCTTTGGGAATATATTTATGATCCAAAAAAAAAAAAAAAAGAGTCAGTCAGTCTTAAAGAGAGAAATCAATTTTGTCTGCTAAGACTTAAAACTGAAAGTATTTGCTGTCCTCCTGTCCCCATGCTACAGCTGGTGACTTCAAGAGTCAACAGACAGTTGTGTAGAGGAATGCATGTCATAATTTCAGTGGCTTGTATGCATTTCTTTGTAATTTCAGTAATTCAAGAGCTTTCTCTTCTAAAAATAATCTATTTAGAAAGCATCTTGTGTGTTTTTATTGTAAGTTATTATAGTCACTGATACTTCATTAGGAAATGCAGAATTTAAGCATAGTTGTTCAAGTACAAATGAAGCTTTTGTCAGTTGTCTTCATGGCATGTCTGTTCATATTTATTCAATTATTTTTCTGTATGCTGGTACAAATTTTCACTTTCAAGATTGGTTTGGATTATACATTTCCGAACTTTGACAGTAGTAACTTTAAATGAGTATGGCCTTCTCTGTGTTGCAAGTAATCATGGTGATCTCTCGGCTTTGTGTTTGTTTTCTTTTTAAAGATCTGGAAGTCTCCGATTCCTTCTCCTCGTAACCTGACTGGTGTGTGTGTTTAAACTGTGCATTATGGCAGACAAACTAACAAGAATTGCTATTGTTAACCATGACAAGTGTAAGCCAAAGAAATGCCGTCAAGAATGCAAAAAGAGTTGTCCTGTGGTTCGAATGGGTAAGAGAAGTAATTTTAAAAAGTATTTAAATAATAGGAGAAATTTTAAGTAATATCCTCTTCTTATTAGACGGAGCTAGCAGTTTGTTCAGTGATTTTTTGGTGGCGAGGGGAAGGGGAGGTTGTTTTGTTTTTAGTAACATTATACGTCTTTGTTTATGAAGCTTTTATAAGATGAGTATCACTGCAAGCAAAAATTATTTATAAAAATAATGTCAGGTCTTTAGATGATCTGAGGCTTCATAATAGTTATTTAATGTGCATTGCTCTGGAATTCAGCATTACCATTAAGAAATCTGTATAATCATAAACTTTCTGGAGTTAATTTTACTGTTTTTTCACTAGGAAAACTTTGCATAGAAGTCACATCACAGAGCAAAATAGCTTGGATCTCAGAAACACTTTGTATTGGTTGTGGTATTTGCATCAAGGTAAAAGTTAGGCTGCTTTATTTAAAATAATAAAACTTCATTATGCTTTTCTCTTTATCAATGCATATTGCGGGTGCATAAAGCAGTTTTGTTTCCCTAAGCAATCAGAGCTCACTAACAGTTATTGTTTGTTTAAAACAAAGCACTGTATCATATTACTGAGCTGTCAGGTTGGGGAGGGGATTAGCTTTTGTGACAAAATTTGGTTTTGTGGCGAAGGAAAGCATTAGAAAAACACTTGTACTAGAGCAATAGTACGTATGTTGTGTACTCTTATCTGTATCATAGACTGACTAGAGAAATTACTAACTTGAATTTTGAAAACGTGCTATAGAACTGTTTTGGAGAAAGTTGTGTAAACTAAGTGAAACTTTTTTAAAATTTTATTTTAAAAATATTTTATTCATATATTCTATACTACACATAGCACATAAGATAATTTGTTAATAAATTGTGTGCACCGATAATATGTAATGTTACTTTTGTTATAGAAATGTCCTTTTGGAGCCCTTTCGATTGTTAATTTACCCAGTAACTTGGAGAAAGAAACAACACATAGATATTGTGCTAATGCCTTCAAACTTCACAGGTATTTTTTTTTTTCAAATTAATGTAAAAAACGCATGAATTCCAATTTTTTGGTCATTTGAATTAGAAGCCCACATCATACATGTTTTTTTGTTATCATCTCAGTAACTCCTTTTATGAATGTTGATTATTCTGTTTTTCCTATTAAAAAGCATTATACTGTTAAACAGATGATTCTTAAATGTTACTTATGGTCTGCTAGTTTTTAGGAATATTGATCGGTCTCCTAGTTTTTAGGAATATTGATTTTAATTCAAAGACTGTATTGGCAGATTAACCAAATAAGATGAAACATCAACACACTTGAAAGCAAGTTGTAACATTTGCATTTCTATCAAATGTTGATGTCTGATTAAATTAATATTACACAAATTACCCATGTTGTGTACAGGTTGCCTATCCCTCGTCCAGGTGAAGTACTGGGATTGGTTGGAACCAATGGTATTGGAAAATCAACTGCCTTGAAAATTCTAGCAGGAAAACAGAAGCCAAATCTTGGAAAATATGATGTATGTATCGTCAGTAAAATAGATTTAGCATTGTAGGTAGCTCTAGTTTTCTTTATGTTTTCCAGTATTATTTCACTTAGAATTTTCACAACTTTGAAAGTGATAGAATTTGCAAGGATGCTGGCACTTTACCACTTAACTGTCAGTGGCCTGCTCAATCCAGGAACAGTAAGAAAGGAGTGTTTATGAAAAAAATATATATATTTTTTGAAACTTCGTATATCATTCAAGAAAGAAAAGGTTTACAAACTAAATCATTATTATAAAACACTGAAGATGAATATTAGAAGGATGTTTTTATCTAAGTCCTAGGTGTTTATCTCTGAACAAATCTAGCATATATGAGTACCTAACTGTTAAACCCGCTCTCAGGTTTTCTTTCCTTTGATTATTTTGAAAGATGGTCTCAGTAAATATTTGTTTATCTTAAGAAGTTGTTAGTGAAGACATATCACACTATATGCATATGTATATTTTGGAAGTCCTTAGCAACTTCAAGTTGTGCAATAAGGACTAAATATTTATGAATTTTGCCAGTGTTTTTTGAGTCAGGCATTTAACTTTTCTCCTGGTCTGTATGGGAAACCAGAAGCCCTTTTCCTGTGCGTTTGTGCAGCCAGAAGGCAAAATACTAGAAGGCAAAATATTTACAAGAGTTTGTGTACCTACCACGATGGTCCAAGCAGAAAACGTTATTAGAGAAAAACGATATTAATATCTTTCTCTGTCTAGATATGCATATAGACAAATCGAACTCTTTCTTTCTCTCACATATATAGACACTATAGTTATATACAGTTGTATGTATGTGTGTGTTTATATGTATATACAGAAAGATATGCACAGACTTTAAATAGTTTTATGCTTATATGTGTGTGTGTATATATATCTATTGTGATTGTTCTTATCAGATAATATTCTCAGTTATCACCTTTGTCACTTTCAAATCAGTAGTGACCACTGAGGTTACTCATTTTTCTTTTCCAAAACCACAATTGCAGCAACAAATACTCTCAAACTTTTTTCATGTTTTCTTTATCTTAAAGGGTGATATTTTAATAACTTATTTCCTGCCGGCCATGTAAAGCTGCAAAAAAATAATAATTTTAATTTACCTTTCCCTTATTATTTAAGCATGGTTTACATTATTTTGTGGACTTCTTGTTTCAAGTGGTAGTATTGCAGTAGTATTTTGACTCTTTGAATGTGCTTAATTAAATTACCATGCTTCCAAAATCAGACTTTCTTGTGAAGAACCAAATCATTATCACCACAGAAATACGTGATATGAATTCGATCTTCCATGTTGCTTCTGCTCTAAAACTGGAAAAGCATTTGCTCTCTGCATGGTTTGGAAATACAGCAGTGTCACTCTTGTTTCTGTGCCCTTTTACCCTTTGATGATTGTTCATTGCTCTGAACAGGATTTTTTTTTTTCTTTTTCTTTTTAAATCAGAGAGGTTAATTTTATCAATTAGTTGGACTGGAAAGCTAATGCTGTGCAAGTTCCAGTTTGTAAATAAGTTCAGTTAGGCAATGTATTCTCCTGTGACATAGTTTGTCTCTTACAGTTCCGTCTCTTTATTCTAAGGAGACAATTTGGCTATCTCAGTGCAAATTTAGGATGTTTTTTTGTGAAATAACTAGTAACAATGCAACTGAAAAAGTCTGAGCTTCTGCCCTCAGTTTTCAATTTTTTTTTTAAAGGAAATTATTGTGGAGGAAACTGCTGTAAACTGATACAAAGGTTTTATCCAGGCTTCTTTCATCTTGCAAGCATAATGTATTTGATGTGTTTGGAATATTAAAATTAAACTTTTTTTTTAATGTGTTTAAAATAGCAGAAGTAAACATAGGCTCTAATTTTGGCACAGGATCCACCTGACTGGCAAGAAATTTTGACTTACTTTCGAGGATCTGAATTACAAAACTATTTCACCAAGATTCTGGAAGATGACCTGAAAGCCATAATTAAACCTCAATATGTGGACCAGATACCTAAAGCTGCAAAGGTAAGAAACTTTGGCAGTCAGATCTAGTACTTTTCAGGCATTGAAGGATTTTATTTAGTAATATAAGCTGGTGTGAAAAGTAAACTGTTATCCGAAATGTATATTTTTCTCCATTTATCTCTCAGGGAACAGTGGGGTCAATTTTGGATAGAAAGGATGAAACGAAGACACAAACTGTTGTTTGTCAGCAACTCGGTAAGTAACTTTGTAAAAGTGAATTTGAAAGTATTTGAGAAATTCATAATTACTGGAAAAAATATATTTGCCACTGATATAACAGCAGGTTTAATTTAAACTGAACTAAAAAAAAAAAGAAAAAATGTTTTGGTTGTAAAGCCTAGAGCTTACTGTAGGCATATCTGAACTAATGCCCAAAATAGGTTATAGTGCAGTCAATTGATACAATCTGCTTAGTAGGAATAGAAATGAGTGCAATCATTGTTACACTGTAGGAAATGCTTATTTTTAAAACTGGAAAAAAATCCACTTACGGTCTGCTCTTGTTCATTTGCAGTTCTGGCAAAATCTTAGCATCTTTTGTTTAAAGAAAATATCTGAGTATGAAAAGCCTGTCTTTCAGCCCCATTCTGTTTCTAAAGTGTTCTGAGTCAGGTGTTAATAGATTCCAGAGCCAAAGCAACTTATGTTTCGATAGATAGTGAACTGTTTTTATCTGTTGAGTATAACACACATCTCTTTTTTTGTTTTTCTTCCCCCTCCTCCAGATTTGACCCATTTGAAAGAAAGAAATGTTGAGGACCTTTCAGGAGGAGAACTTNTGAACTGTTCTTATCTGTTGAGTATAGCACAAATCTCTTTTTTTTTTCTTTTTTTTTTTTTTTTTTTTTTCCTCCCCCCTCCTCCAGATTTGACCCATTTGAAAGAAAGAAATGTTGAGGACCTTTCAGGAGGAGAACTTCAGAGATTCGCTTGTGCAGTTGTGTGCATTCAGAAGGCAGATATGTATGTTACTTCTATTACACACTGCTTTTAATAGTTCGTCTCAGAGTATTGGTCTTTGTTTATTTTTTTTTCCTTTTAGTGTTAGAGGACCTGTTCAAAATAATATTTTTTATTTGAAACAGATTATTTTTTTTGATGTTTTCTGCTTTGCCAGCTCAGGAGCTGGGGTCTAGATTTCTTCTGTATATAGTCTTTTTTCCTGATACTTTAGCTCATTTGGCTGGAAATGGCAAAGTTCAGAGGTCTGTATTAAGATCACAGCTACATAACCTTTCCCTAATCCCAAATGATATATCCCGTTTGACAGTGTGCTCCTCTGAATAAATAAGGGACAGAATGGAGAACCTTGCCTGCTTTTGGGTATATGTTGCTTCTGTCTTTTCTTATCTTGCAACTAGGAAATTACTATCCCATCCTGTTTCCTGACTTCTTGGGTGCAAGAATACAAGATCAAAAGACTGATGGTTTTCTTATTTATTTATTTTGGAAGAGGTCCTTATTCCAGTCTCCTAAAATTGGTATTTTTGCACTTTTCAGTTCATGTTAAATATAAGCCAAATCAGAACTGAGTGCATGGGATTCCTAACTGATCAGTGACTTCTCTAACATTTGATAACTTTGTTAGAGTTTTTGGTAAGGTAATACTTGGACTGTTTAACAATTTCCTATTACAGTTATCAGAGATTCAAGGCAGGTGTCAGTAAATACTTCTCTTGCGTGCATGCGCTCTCTCTGTTCTGTGTATTTAGTCTTTGAAAGGTTAATGTTTAAGGTCCTCTAGATTTGCATATGTTAAGCTTGCATTGAGTGAAACATTTTTCTTTCTTTTGGGCCTAGCTTCATGTTTGATGAACCTTCTAGCTACCTAGATGTCAAGCAGCGCTTGAAGGCTGCCATAACTATTCGATCCCTAATAAACCCTGACAGGTAAGCATCAACTTAATTCTGTTTTACTAGTCTGTAATAATAGGTGATGATGATAGAATAAAATATCTAGTTCTGTGTCTTGCAAGTGCTAAATTCTGCTTGTGGTACATTAATAAATATTAAAAATACAGCATCAATATGCTGTTACCTGCAGTTTGGAAACTAGTGTCTACTTCAGCACTGGGGAAAGCTTTGTAGTTAAAAGCATAAAAATATAGTGGTTATTTTTCACGCTAATAATGTTGTTCTTTGTTTCTCACAGTTATTTTCTTAAAAAATATCAAGCATTTTTTACTCCAGCCAGTCAAGCTCCTTTCACTTAAGTGTGCATACAGAAACAGTCAGTTTAAATTAAGATGAGCTTTTAACTGTCATTCAGAATGCTTTCTTACTGTGCAGTTAACAAACTTTTTTTGTCAGAGATGTCAGCTTTGTTCTTACTTAATATGAAGATGCAAATCATGGCTTAAAAGTATGCAAGACTACAGTAAGAAAAATGTTTTGTAATGAACCGTAAAAATATATTTGTGGCCCTATTTTTCAGGTACATTATTGTTGTAGAACATGATCTAAGTGTGCTGGATTATCTGTCTGACTTTATCTGCTGCCTGTACGGTGTGCCAAGTGCTTATGGTGTCGTTACCATGCCTTTTAGTGTAAGAGAAGGTAAGTGTTGCCATGTGTTGCTTTTAACCCTTAAAAAAAAAATCCTACGGGGGGGAGGGGAGGAAGTGCTAAAATAGGAGTTATCTGTTATGTGAACATGTGTTCTTCCTGCCGTGTTACATATCAGTAGTAAATTGAAAAAAATGTTTAATTTGTGCAGAATTTGTTTTCCATGATTCTAAATGTGCAATTTGGTCCTAAAGCCTTGAGTGGAATGCCCCTAATTATACTTGCAGTATTAGACTTGGATATTTGCAAATCTTTTTAGTAAAAAAAGAAATAGTAAAGAAAGGGCAGGAGATTATTTCGTAGCACTTATGTAGTATTCAGCTAAATTGATGACACTTTAGAGATTGTTGAGATTTAGACACTGTTGTAGTTAATAATGATTTTTTTTTTTGTAAGACAGGAGTAGTTCCAACAGCAGTAGTTCCTTTAAATTCTACACACTGTACTAATTACAGGCTTTCAGGATAAGGTTCTATAGCTTATTTGTAAAGTTATTTACTGAATTTGGTTTCTGTGTTTTGAAATAAGAGGTTTTGTTGCCTGTTTTCACATGCCATTTAAAACCCAAGTCCTCCTTATCTGCTGATAATCTTTGGCCAAGAATCAAAATCTATCATGACTTGTTTTTGTGTAGCCTTTTTTTTTTTTTAAGTAATAAAATCTTGTTTTCTTCTTCCTTTAAGGCATAAATATATTCTTAGATGGCTACGTTCCAACAGAAAATCTAAGGTTTCGAGATGCATCCTTGGTTTTTAAAGTAGCTGAGACAGCTAATGAAGAAGAGGTTAAGAAGATGTGTATGTACAAATATCCAGGAATGAAAAAAAAGATGGGAGAATTTGAACTATCCATAGTGGCTGGAGAATTCACCGATTCTGAAATCATGGTGATGTTAGGGGAAAATGGTAGGTGGAATTCCTGTTATAAACTGCTGCTAAAGCCCCTTTTCAACTTGGGAGGCAGGCTTATGAATTACTGCGTTTAAATCAGGTTGAGCTGCTTGTTGTCTAGGGAAGATATCAATGCCATAAACTTACTCGCTAATTAGTAGGAGCTTGAAGTTACTGATTTTAGTAATATTGTAATTTTGTTACCCCATCTTAAGAACTGAGATTAGCCATATGGTTCTTGACCTGGTGAGCTAACAGCAAGTCTGAATTGATGTATATTTAAATGTCACTTCCACTTGCTCTTACTTGCTTTTTCAAGTGCTGCTTGCTTGAAGTGAATATATAGGAGCTGTCAAAGTAGTCTAAATTATAAGGATTTATTCTGTTTTGTCCATGTCTTGAATGCTAGAGATAACATAACTTACATTTTTGTAGGAACTGGGAAAACAACGTTTATCCGAATGCTTGCAGGAAGACTTACACCTGATGAAGGAGGTAGTGTTTAATATTTCAGTTTGAAACATGTTTTTATGATACTGGAAAGGTTCTTGTTTTCATAAGGAATTCTGTCTTTTTATAGGTGAAGTCCCAGTTCTAAATGTCAGCTACAAGCCACAGAAGATCAGTCCTAAATCTACAGTATGTTTAAACCTTTTTTATTATTTAAGTATTGTATGAGCAACAAAAAGCATATTCTTAATACATAGGTAGAATATCTTTATGCTATGAATAAAAAGCTGCTTCAATTCTCTTGTTTCTTCTTGTGGTATGCTATATAAAACTAAATGGTGGTATTTTTCTTTAATTAGGGAAGTGTACGTCAGTTACTGCATGAGAAGATCAGAGATGCCTATACACACCCCCAGTTTGTAACTGATGTAATGAAACCTCTTCAGATAGAAAACATCATTGATCAAGAGGTATTAATTACCTAAGATAACATCTTACCTTGTGTTCGTGAATTCCATACCTGTCCCCCAATTAAATATGGGTTACTTTTGATCCTTCAATAGGTTCAGACACTGTCCGGGGGGGAGTTGCAGCGTGTTGCATTAGCTCTCTGCCTTGGAAAGCCTGCAGATGTTTACCTCATCGATGAACCTTCAGCATATTTGGACTCTGAACAGCGTCTGATGGCTGCTAGAGTCATTAAACGGTAATTTATACCCAATGGGAAGACTGCCTGAAATCTTCAATAGTTCTAAAATAAACTTGCACTCAGCTCTCTCTCAATTTCATTTCTGTTTCAGATTCATTCTGCATGCTAAAAAAACAGCTTTTGTAGTAGAACATGACTTTATCATGGCCACTTATCTTGCTGATCGTGTGATTGTTTTTGATGGTATTCCTTCTAAAAACACACTTGCCAACAGGTAAGAGCCTTTCTTGGATTAGTAAGAAAGATACGTAAGAACAACACAGAAACTTTTTATCTAACCGTAAGCTGCACATAAACTGAATTAAGTGAGCTGAGAAAAGTGACACGTAGATAGGCTATGATCTTTACACTATAAAAGCTGTCCCTTCTGACTTCTGTTTCCATAAATTTCATGCAAATTAGAGACTTTCTGAGGAGAAGGTTAACGGAAATCAAATTCTCAAATCAGTGTAACTACTAATATTTGCTAGATGAAATACATCAATTTTTGGTATGTGCAAGCTATTTGTGTTCTTAATCGTTATCACTTCTTCAGTATATTGTTATTTTTATACCTTGGTAAAGATGCAGCTCATATTTGTAAAGTAACTAATTGTATGGCAGTGCACGCAATGTTTTGCATATATAGAGAATGCTGAGGAGACGCGCTGAAGCCTTGGTCAGATAATGCTGGAAGATGATTGATAGAAGCAGATATGGCTTCTTGTGTGAGACCTTATGGGACTGAATACATTTCTGTTACAGACCTGAATGAGCTCTGGCTGGAGATAAAAACTGTCTGCTTAGCTCTGCAGATCTACCTGTAGTTAGAAGTATAAAACTGTTGAAAATTCAGCAGGGAAATTCATGTACAACTTCTGAGGTCATCTTCTCTTTAACAGTCCTCAGACACTTTTGGCTGGAATGAATAAATTTTTATCTCAACTTGAAATCACTTTTAGAAGAGACCCCAACAATTACAGACCAAGAATAAACAAGCTCAATTCAATCAAGGTAAGAGAACTTAACAGTGCTGAAATGGTGATTGTTTAATATAAACCCTGGTTTGAAAATAAGGAACAAAATGAAAACTGACCTAGTAGCCTAGCCTTGCTGTGCTGAAGAAAAAAATATAGGATAAAGAGTAGTAGAAATAAGTAGAATGGAATTGAGATAAGTGTCTTTCATTTCAGCCTTCTATGTTTAGTCTGCCAAAGACTATTTTAAGTAATACTGCCTTTTTTTTTTTTTTTTTCNATTTATTTTTTTTTTTTTTTTTTTTTTTTTCCCCCCCCAAGGATGTGGAACAAAAGAAGAGTGGAAACTACTTTTTCTTGGATGACTAAATATTGAATCTGAACATCTCTGTAACTGGCATTTACAAATGTAAATTGAAGTCTGAACAGATGTGGGCTAAAAGACTCAATCAGGTTTTAAGACACTTCAGTTTTTGGAGCTTAAACTCTCTTGCTGTGTGTAACACTGCAGGCCCGTAGCAGTGTTAATTCTAGTCTGAGAAACTGCCACTTTTTAGATATGGTAACAGCCATATTTTCATTGTAATAATTCAAAATAGACAAACCCTAAAATTGTGCAAAAGCATCTCCAGATTTTTCAATTCAATACATTGTACTCATGTACCAAGTCATGACTGGAGTTTATAATTTAAAACAAATCTTTGGAGCTGTTTCTTGTGTAAGATGACTTGCAGAGAATAACAAGAGGCAGAAATTAATCTTATTTTAAAAAAAAAGTTGAATCTCTCTGGATGAGGGTTTCATAAATAAATGAAAACACTCTTCTCATACAGTACAAATATTATTGAATTACTAATTGTGCATGTGTGTTTATTTTCATATAACCCCTGGCACTTTCATACTAGCAAGGAACATGCAAAAGGTGCAATAGAAACAATGCCTGTGACTTAGACCTCAGCAGAATATTCACTTGAATAAAATCTTAAAGAAAATACTAAAATCATTTAAATCCTTTGTAACTGTTATCTCTATTGGATCTGTAGAGCAAAGGATGTGCTGTTCTTGTAACAGTGCTTATCTAGACAGAGCTTTATCAAGGTGTGAAGATGGTACAGCAGCAAATGCGTGAGCATAAGGTATAATTAAGAGTTAGGCAGTTCCTTATAATCCTCCTTCTGCAGGCAAGTGTTTTAATAGCACCCTAGAGGATTTACAGAACCAAAGTGGATGTTTCAAAGAAGGGAAGAGTTTTTCCTTTCTGTTGTGCTGCTCTTTGAGCAGATTTTTTTTAACCCTTTAACGTTAGATGTTGGCCCTATGAAAAATACAGTAAGCTGCCTTAAACTCCATTATTACTATAACAAATTAATTATAAAGCACTAATGCTGCCTTAAAACCCATCGAGGGTTGGGCTTGCTGGGGCCATAGCTGCTGTAAGAGGTTCTACTCCTGACTTTTCCCAAAGAGTGATATGAAAGCTGAGCCTCTGCTCTCCTGTAAAACACTGATGCCTTCTTAGCCAGAGGCCCTGCTACTACAGGAGCATCTCACCTGATTTGGCTTTTTTTTTTTTTTTTTTTTTTAAACTACTACTTCTCTGACCTATTACTTCTCTAAGTAATTTAGGTATTTTATAGTTGTGGTAGACCCAGCATTACATCTTGTGCTTATGCTAACAAAGAGAGTGCGGGATAATGATAATCAGCCTTAGGCTAGCAGCAAGGCTGGTACAGACTAAGACTGGAGAAGCTTTTTTCTAAGAATATTGAAACTCATTGAAAGCCAGACCAAAGGCCCAGGCACTTGGGTTCTGCATCTTTTGATGATCAGCCTCAACTAGGGTAAGGTCAAGATTTGACTGAGCAAATAGCTGAAGCTCTACACCTCAATTCAGGGTATTGTAAATATAATACAGAGTGGGATTCAGAAGTCTGAAACCTCCTGCAAAGAGAGAGGTTTTAGTCAGTCAATCAATACCTCCTTCAGCAAATTTTTTTTTTCCCCTGTTTTATTCATCACCACTGAAAGTGGGGAAAACAAAGATCTGTGCTTTGGAGCCTTCTTTTAACCATCCTAGAGCAGCAAAGCTGAATAGAGCCTGCTTTCTTCCCCCTACCTTAAATAATTTACAAGTCATTTAAAAATTAAGCTATACTAGCACAGCCCTCCCTGCTACTGTCATCCCTCTGAATAATTCTTGAGAAATATCTGTAAATAGATTCTGCCTTTTTGCACAGCCCTCAGCCCCATATGCCTGCTCTCACTGTGAAATGAATTTCAGTGACTGCTAGAGAGGTTGAGGCTGTAGAAGTTGTCAGTCTTAGAACATTATAAAGTATGAAAAGAAACTACCCTAACTCTTCATAGTGGATGTATATATACACACACAGTATATATACACACAGACACACAGAGCATAAGTTTAGGCCTCAGTCAAAGGGGGAAAAAAATTTAGAAACCAAGCAAGCCAAAAAGCTCCTGCCTGTTCTGCTGTGTGCTGCATCTAGCCCCTCTGTTACCTGTTAATTGTTCATAGGTTGGGGGGTGGCCACAAGTGTTTACGCAGCAAAACAAAACCCCAGAATTCCTCTCATTACAATACCAGCTTCCATTGCAAAAATAGCACTTAGGGAAAAAAAGAAAGTGAAAGGACAAACATTTATTTTAATTAAGGGGTTTATACACAGCATGCATCTGAAAAGAAGTTTTTTTTTTTCCCCCCACATATAGTTATCACTCAGGTTTCCTGATCAAGGGTGTACAATCTCAGACATTAATAAAAGGGTACCATCACCTCTTACACTAGTATATACAGAGATATAAAAATATACACAACAGTTTATTTTACAGAGCAACAGAGCCGTGTGAATACTGTGCACACCACACGCAGGGTCTGGGCAGCCAAATATCCAAACTGCAAAGGCAAGAGGAACGCTGCAGAAATCCTTCCGGGGTCAGAAGAAAAAGCAACCAGAATCCTGACACAGTGTAAAAATATAAGGCAGAAGCCACTTTCTTCTGAATTCTAGGGAAAAGCAGAGCACACTTGGAAACTATACCCAGCTTGGTTTTAAAAAAGTAGTTCCAGCAATGAGCTGTACATGCAAAACACAAATTTGCATCAACAGTGCAACAACAAAAAAATACTGAACAGTAGCTCATCATACAAACTTAAAAAAGTAACATGTATTTTATGCATCTCTTCTCACAAAACATCTAGGATTTGTCAGTGCATTAGTGTTAAAGTGGCATTAAAAAACTTCTGCTATTATAACAGATTCAGAATTATTTTGGAAATGCATAGCATCTACATTTTTATTGTCTTTGTAATTATTAAGTTGGCATAGGCACCATTCTAGTCGCACCAGCAATAAGAATTCTTGGTGGAAACAGCCATTCCTATCAATTCATACACAGTTATTCTTGACTGCTTGTCTTGATTTTGATTTCAACAAATAAATGCTTTTTAAAATTCAAAAATAGACCCTATGAATATTAAAAGAACTATATACAACATACCTAAGACACAAGGTTAGCTGGCTGCCATATGTGTAACACACGGAAGAGAAACATTCAAGTCTGACAGATTTGAGATGAAAGGCCTTTGGGTTGGAAGCATATCAAAGACAACAGTGCAGTAGGCTGAGAATTCCTTTAGCTCAGTTCAGAACTAAGGCATTGGATGATAAAATATACATTTATATTTGGTGCAATGTTACCATCGATTTCAGAATCCAGATCACAGCAAATGTTTAATTTGTCACTCTAGGAAACATATTTAACCATCTGATATTGCAAACAAACCTTCATGGAAAAAAATTCAAAAACTAAACCTATATTAATGTTTTCTAATCTGACATCAAAGAAAAAATGCCAAGCCAAACAAGTCTTGTAATCTCCAAGGAAAAAAAAAAAAAAAACAAACAAAAAAAAAGTCTAGCAATTCATGTCTTCCAAGTCTTTGCTTACCAAAACTTAAGTTCTTGGGCTTTACAATAAAGAAAAAGATTAAAGATTTGAAACATCTACATCAAATGACTTTTTGCAATTAAAATTCTCAGTCATTCATTCACTCTATGCTTGATGGCCCCTCTGATTATCTCCCAGTGTTGCCCTTCTCCTGTCATTCCTATATGGCCTCCCGCGGAAGTTTCGCTGGTACTGGTAGCCTTCATCTCTGTTTCTGCTAGGCGGTCCCTTCCAGGCTTCCTCATTCCTTTGGAACTGGTATCCTCCCCTATTAGAATAACCCCATTCGAGTCTAGGTCTTCTGCCTCCTCCATAAGTCTGGTTATAAAACTGCTTGGATCTGCCACTTTTCAGCATATCAGAAACTTCATTTTCATCTTCAGAGCTTTCTTCTCGTGTTTTCTGTGCCCTGCTTTCCATCTGTACATTGCCAGGACCCTTGGAGTCTCTAGCTTTATCAGCCTTCTCCTTACGGCTGGGAATGGTGCTTTTAAGTTCATTTTTTGGTGGCTCTGCCAACAGTGGTGCAGCAGGTTTTTGCATTGCTGCCTGCCTTTCAAGCCCCTGTGCTTGTGGGGTACGTTTTTGCAGCCCAGTTATTGCTTGTTTAGCAGAAGCAGGGGGAGTGCAAGTTGGCTCCAACTTGGGTGCCCTGGCCAGCGATTCCTTCTGGGCACCGCATTCACTGCTGGCACTGGCTGCAGGCAGCGGTGTGGCGGTGCAGCCACCGCCCCCATTGGGCTGCTCTATGCAGCTCCCTTCAGGAAGAGGAGGACTGCACTCTTTAGCCAAATACCCGGTTGCTGAGCTGCCAAGGGTCACCTCTTTCTCCTCAGGCGACAGGACAACATTAGGTCTTGCTGCTGAATTGTCAATAAAACCCTGAACTGGGTATCCGTACCAGAAGTGAGGAAAGAAAGGAGGCGCTATCGGAACAGCTCCTATAAAGGGACTGTGTCCAAAAGGGGGTTGTAGGAACATATTTTTTCCTCTCAGGGACTCATCGTAGTTTGTGTGAAGAGTTTGCCCTGGAGCCTCTGCTTCCACACAGATTTGTCCTCGACTTTCTGACACCTGAGCTGTAGGTATAATCAGAGGCACTGATGGAGACCGACTGTCAACCTGGGAACTTTGACCACTGGATCTGGCCTCGTTCTGAAGAGGAAAGTGCCTGTTTGTTCGCGTAGTTTCGTTTTCATTCGGAGTCGGCAGAGCCTCCTGGAACCAGAGGTTGTGTGGATACACAGGCAGGGAAACATTGGCGTACATTCGACAAGCAGCTAAATAGGCCTGATGCAGGGGGTACAAGTAAGAATGGGGCGCCCACATGGGACAGCTGTATGCCTGGAAGACCAAAAGAAAAAAAGCGTACTGAATATTTGCATACATATATTAGCACATAGGTTGTTTACCATTTTGAAACAGCTAATGACAGAAAAGAAAGTAGTTTTCTTCACAGTGCTCTCAATTCCAAAGAATTTCTGGGGTTTCAGGATCACGTTCTCATTTTTCGTCTTCCCACCAAATACAGCGGGAACAGGCAACAGTTATCACTGACAAAGGCTTGATCACACAGTTCCTGCAGTTGATTTAAAAACAGGATGCTGTAAGCCATGTTTTAACTATGTATTCTAAGATATGTATTTCTAACTCGCTTCAAAAAATACCACAATTAGTGTACTCTACCAGCTCACTTACCAAAATTCCCCACCACCACCACCACCACAATAAAATCATACCATACACACATGCTCACCTTAAGAACAGACCTGCATAGACACCTGAAATGAGGTCACTGTCCAAGGACAATCCTAAGGATTAAAGCCTGTATTTGTTCACACAACCTGTTCATTAGCCTGCTTGAAGCCTTCTCATAAGAGGTACAGGCTTGATCCCTACACAAGACTGTTTCCAGACCCTGTCGGGAGTCGCAACATTTTTAGCTACCACTTTTTCCGAGCCATGGGTGACACTAACACTCAAATCACCCACCTCAGGCAATGGTCCCCATCCCTCCCCAGCAGGCAGGGACACAGTTTCACCGCTCAGCATTAGGGCTCACCAGCACAGACTTTGCTGTACGCAGACAGCAAGTAGTACAAGAGGGATGTTTTTAACAGTAGCTGTAGGATGATGCTAATAGCACAATGCCAAGGTCCACGTTTCAGGCCACACAGCAGCACGCAAGGCTGCTGGACGCACAAGAAAAGAAAATATTTAAGAACCAGGCAGGGAGTAAAGGTCAAAACCTGTCATGATCTTGTCTGTGCCACCCACAGAGAAGAGTCCCAGGAATAAACTCCCGAACCAGATTTCATCACCTAAGATTTACTAAAATTCAGTAATTTGACCAGTAGATGGTGCTGAAGCACCAAAATGAGAGACTACAACCTAAACAACACATCCCAGATAGGCTTATGAAACAAACACTGATCAAATTACATTGCAATCACACTTGCTGATGACTTGTGGATTTTCTATTAAACAAATTAAAAAGACTTAAGTACACAAAGTTATCAAATCTAGTTTTTCTTTGTATGTTGTGCTGAGCACTTTCCTCCTTTCAAATCTGCTAATTCTCTTCCCTTCCTATGCAAACATCACAGAAAACCATTACATTTTATAACCAAAGTCTCATGAAACATGCCTGACAGCTTAACAGTTTTTCCAAAGTGGTTTGCCTGAGGAGAAGAGGTAAGAGAATGTGGAAAAAGGAACACTTATCACAGAAGCAACTGACCAGCCCCACTAACAAAAATGGTATAAAATCTTGCCTATTTGGACAATCCCCTCCTCTCAAATTGCACTCCATATACCTATCAACCACTATTTTAATTAATTAAAAGGTCAAACGTAAAAGACTGTCCTTAGCCTGCATAGGTACTCCAGACATGCAAGTAGCTTGTGGGAATCTCCACAGAGGAAGGTTTGCAAAGGCTTGATCACTACACAGACATGCTATGAAGGTAGGTGGGGGGGATGTTCTCTTTCGCTCTACTGCTTTCAAAAGGGGCATCTTAAAGCTTACATTGGTTTCTCTGAATTTCTAAAGCACAGTTTCTGTTGACTGCACATAACCTGATGACTCCTAGGTAGCTCTGAACACTATTGTTACATATTTATTTCTGTTAACAACTTGAACTAAGATGTGGACTAGTGTCAGGACTCCCTAGTTAACAGAAAACAATGTAAGTATTTCAATCTTGAAAAGAAACTTGAAGCATACAGCTGCAGCAATCAAAGTTCTGTACTACAAGTACAAACATATTTTATGGTATTACAAACCTAGAAACATAAGTATGTTTAGAAAGTTACCTTCACACCAAGATTGAAGAAAAATCTAAGAATATTCTTATCTGCAGAAGAAAACAGAAAAATCCATGAAGACCCATAACATCATACTCTTCTAATACAAATATTAATCCCCACATAAATCCACACCAGTAAAAAACAAACAAACTGGCATTATAAGCTGCTGATGCTTGCGCGTCTTTATTCCCCTTTTGTCACTATAAGAATATCTGCAACTCACCTGCCATCCAAATTTCACTTTAACTGCTTATGGAAACTGACTCCAGTTTGTCAATAAATGCTTGTCACCATGGAGTAGACATGGAATGTCCTTAATAAACTTTTTTTTACCAATATACTTAATATGCCAAAGCCCACATTTTTACAAATCAGTAGGGAAATGGTTGAAAAAGCATCAAACTTGATTACAAATATTATTTTCATTACTGTATAGGGGGAACAGATCTTTGAAGAAAGTCTTATAAATTCACAAAGTCTCAAGTTACAGTGGGATAAACCAGCAAGCATAAAATGATTGTATCAGATTTCTGTGTAATCTGTGTTTCAAGTGTAATCACTTAAAACAACTGCAATGTTAATGCACAACTAGAAGAGTGACTAGAAAAGTCTATCACTTCCTTCCCCTCCCATCCCAAAATAATGGAAATGCAACAATTAGATGTTTTGAAACAGCTTAAGCACAGGACAGAACAAGTAAGTTGCCTAAGTTGCCCTTATCTAGGTTTCAAGCAGACCCATGAGAAAAAAAAAATGGTGCCAGACAGATCAGAGAGCTTCTCACCTTTAGGCAAATCCTCCTCAGTACTGCACAGGGAGTAAGAGGGTGCAACAGCTCTTTCTCCCTTTTCACTAAGGGGAAATCCAGGGTACAGTGGATCCTGATAAGGATTCAGAGTCTGAGGCAAAGGCATTAAAGGCTGGTTAACCGCTTGTATCGACACAGGAACTCCAGGAACTGGAGCAGATGTTACCTGAGCCTGGGATACAATAGAATCGGGTCCCGCTGCTGGGGCCGGCATCAACGAAGGAGCAGGTATTTGAGTTGGAATACCTAAGTGGGGGAAGAAAAAAAAAAGGGGGGGGGGGGAACCCTCAGATATATACAGCTTTAAACAAGATAGTGACAACGGGAAAGCAAGCTTCAAAGGAAAAGAGGTATTCTGGGAGGGAAAGGAAGAAATACTTGAGTCATGAACCCAGGAAATTTGCCTAAATGCAGAGAACAGTGTTCAGAAGGGCTAAAGAGTTAAACTTCCCAGAAATAATTAACAAGAGAGCACTTGCATGCACTTCCTTACACTTCTGGTTCAGAGTAGGCATTTATAATCACCTCTGAACCTGAGGCCAGATTGCCTGGGCTACACACCTTCCATGACTGATGCAGTCAATGTGTGTAGGTCAAGACAATTATAGCAACTGAAGTTAAGAGTGAACATGCTATGCTGACCCCAAAGACAGTTTTCGTACAGAAAGATAAAAGAGGGGTAAGATACAGTGCCTGACTAAATAAGCAATATTGAATCTAAGCTGATTCCACATAACGGGACGCATAGAGTGCAGAGAAGGTTTTGCAATGGTTTTGCAAAAAGTGACCTGAGGACCAGACTCATTAGATAGCTGGGCATTCACCTCCTTCACTTTTCGTATAAGGAGTCAGGTGAGTTATATGTATGGGCAAATCAAAAACAAACAAAAAAGTCTACTAGAACTTCCACAAGCTTTGAGCAGGGAATAGCTATATCCCTTTTAGATGGTTTGCCTTTAGGATGTGAAGCTACTTGAAATTATGCCTCCTGGGAGCATTCTCAGTTTAGCAAGATGGTAAAAACCTGCACCAGGTTTAGTGGTTTCTGAAACTCATTAATATTTCTTCAAACCTGACGGTCCATAGGTTGCTGGCTCACTTGGCCAAGCTGGCACAATGGTTGGTACAGAAGGCACTGTTGGAGGCAGATGCACCTCAGAAAAGATTGGTGTGGGAGTCGCACTGGGCAAGCAGTCGGTCAGTTTCTGTGAAAACAAAAGGATCACGGGAAATTATTCTAAATTAGCCTTGTCTGTGAGCCCTAAGCAGCCCAGCCTACACCAACAAAGGGTTGGTGACCCAGCATTACCCAAACTCGCACTATCACAACCATCAAATATCATCTAGTAATGCGACAGACTCTACACATAAAAGTTGAAAAATGTCAGGGGTCAAGAACTCTGCACTGAGCTCTACAGTGCAAGCACTATATGTAGACTTTGAGTCTCTACGAGAGAAAAGCCACCCTCAAACTATTACAATGACGTCAAAGAATGCTGAGGGAGGGACAGTAAAGAACTTAAAAGTACTGTAACTTAAGACAAAGGTATGAAATATTCAGTCTTAGAACCCAGAAGGATACAGCTGCTTTTCTATCACGGTTTGCCATTTTACACTGGACATAAGAGACTCTTAACTGTAAGGTGGGATATCTTGGTATTATCACCATGGTAACTGCTACATAACTAAAACCCACCACTAACAACACACTTGGTGATGACGAAGTTCCCCTTTGTCTGAAGTCTCTTGACTGAAAAAAAAAAATTTTTGATTTAAACAAATATTTCTTACTTGTTCAACAAGAATTGGGGAGTCTTTTTTCACTTGTTCCAAAGGAGAAGAAGCTTTTGGATAACTCTCATCTTGACTGTTTTTCTAAAGCAAAGTTAGAAACAACAGACAGGGCTAGTCTAATAACAAAACTTGTTTAAAGACATTCAAGGATGCAGAAACATACTACATAAGACATAGGCTAAGCATTAAATCTTTGTTATACTAGTGTAATATTTTGCTTGTTGAAAGGGCAGCAGAGATAAGACCCAACCAAAGGCCATGAATCTTCACAGAAGTTTAGAGATCATGGTCTGTTAGCATAGTAGTTATTGGTAAACCTCAAATCTTCTGTGATCTTAAGGCACAGACTGCACTAAGTAATTGCAAATCTAGATTCTAAGTGCTCTTGACAGCCTAGATTTGAGAACTCAGATTGCACAGAAAGACCACAAGTACAGGTTAAGGGGCTGAGGAAAGCTGACAGCAATACAAAGCCTCAAATCTTAGAATAACTTCACCAAAGTTGTAAAGCAGCAGCAATCACAGCTCAAAAGGCAGCTATCACTCTGCCAATCATGTATTATAGAAGCAGTAACATTAAGAAAAAATAAAATGAAATTTTGGTCTTTTCTTTAAGATTACCTCAGATGAATTTGGCTCAAGCTTCTGACTTAAGTGGATCTGTCTGGAATTTGACTCTGTAACACCAAGACATAACCTAGTAAATGAACCATTACACCATTTATGGCTATTATAACTTAAGCCAGTTAAAGTTTGTCTTTCCAAAAATTAAACCTTCAAAATAAAGTTTGCCTCAACATATATTACCTCAACATATCCAGAAAATACAAAACTCATTTTTTTCCCCAGTGACAAAGGATCCCAAAACTACCAGTTCTTAGGGCAGCAACTTAAAGCAACTACTCAAATCAGGATTTTTCAAAATTCTGCATGAATTCTTTAATAACAGTTGTTAGCTGCTTTTGTGATATCTGGGGGAAGCAAGAAAGTAACACAGACATCTTTGCTTTAAATGCATATCATTCATCCTACATCTGTCCTAGTGAAGGAGAACTCAATTTGTACTTCAATTAGAGTGAAAATGTGAGTGAATATGCAAGTCCCAAGAAGTTTAAAGTCTTGTTTACTTTTGACTGCATAAGAATAAGATCAGTTCAGAATGCTTCTATTTTCCACAGACCTAGAAAGTTTTCCTACCAATATAAGCACTTAATATCTCTAGCTCCAGCAAATATTTGGCAGGGCTAGAGGGAGATGCTTAAAAAGGCGCAGGCACAAATACACACACAGTCATGGCATAACCTTCATATGATAAAACTCATACTTTTTTCCCCCCATACACATTTTAAGCTAGGCTCAAATCTGGCAACCTCTGCTTGTCCATCAAGTTCCACCCCCACTCATGCATTTAATAGTAGTTGTGTGCATTTTTAAAAAATTAGTCTATGCACTGTCACTGCAACACTTGGACTACCCCATGAACTAAAAAATATGTTAATTATTAGGAATTACTCCCATTTCCCCCAGGACCTACCAGGGACTCAAGATATTTTGAGGAAAACACAGCTTATTCCTAGATTTCAAACCTATTTTCAGAAGCAATGCAATCAAGAGCACCACAAAAAACTATAGGAAAAAATCTATCATCATACTAAATTAAAGGCCTTTTTCTAGATAAAGGCTCTTAGCATTGCAAATCAAGTTACTTTTCAGAGGTCTCAGGAATGAAAAGATTTGCTCCCTGGGCCCCATTGCAGCACATGTGCCATAAAAACGCTATAGGAATGACTCCCCTTTTACCAAAGTAATAAGATGAAGAGGTTTTAAAAAGAACAGCTGCTATGAGAGGGCCAAAGAGTTAGAACTTTATTTAGTCAGGGAAAAAAAAAAAACTGAAGTAACTAAGGCCAAATTCAGTGTTCAGATCAGCTGTATTTGGCAGGGATTTACCTGTCTGTCAACTACCTGAAAGCTAAAATTTTAACTATGACTTGTAGGTTCCACTACCTCACAAACAGGGAAAAACCTAGAGTCAAATAAGAGAAACTACAAAAAGTTAGGGGTGGAGGAAGATGAGAAGACCTAAACAACTTTTGACTATTCAAAAGCCATTTTACATAAAAATTAGTGGAGAGGGCACTTCTTGAATACACCCTTTCCTCTCCTCCTTCCTGTAGCGCTTGATGATAACCCTTAACTCTGTCACATCAAAAATTTGAACCCGCTTTTCCTCTTAACTGACTCCTGTTGGCATTCTTAGTACTCCTCCACTGGCCCTTTGTCACACTTGCTCCAAATTCAACAAGATCCAATGTATGGCAGCTCTGATAACATTGCATTTTGGCTTTTCATTTCTTCCTTTCACTACCAAAATCCTGAGGAGGTGCCTGTTCCCTCAGACAGGCTCACAAAAAGCAGGAAGTCCTGCCCTTCTTCTTCCCCAAGCACACCCTTTGCTACCTTGGGGCTGCCTTAGTTCAATACAATGTTGTTTTCCTTTTTAAAAACACTTTTTTCCCCTTTATTTGGTGGCTGAATAGATACCTCATCCAAATAATACTCATGAAAAAATAAATATTTTCAAATTACCTTTATTCTTCTGCTCTTCCACTCCAGCAGTCCACTTGCTGTTTCTTCTCTCATTATTTGAGAACTTTTTCTGGTTGAAGTTATCAACAGTCTGTGTGGCAGCTTGACAAGCTGACTGATTCTAAAGAAGTTGACAAAAGTAGAAATGAGGTTTTTTTTTTTCTTTTTATAGAATCCTGATCTACCTTTGCCATCTGACATTATTATACCTTCATCTCATGCATAGATTTCTCTTGTTCCTATCAGAAGGAAAGAAAACTTAGTATCATTCAGATTCACCCACTCTTAAATGTTGCTTAATTTTCAGAGGTTTCCTTTAAAAGCACTCATATCGTTACTTGACAAAATAAAATTTATTAAAAAGAAGAAAAACTTTATAACAACTTCCACTTTAAAACTGCAACCTCCTTCTGTGGATCCATACACACAAAACATACAAAACAACAACCACAGCCTAAAGGCCGACTGAAGTCTAAGGAAGGAAAGATGCAACCACGAAGCAAGATATTTAAGACTCATCTTTTATCTAATATTTTATCCCCAGACTGGTTCTCTTTTCAGTTTGACCAAGGATTTAAATCCAAAAAGCCCCATTCATTTTCAGAGGAAACCTATGTGGGCCACAGCTGTTCTCCCCAGAGGATACTCTCTCTGGGCTTACAAAAACTTTCATTAGCTTACTTTAAAACCTAACACAAGCATCAACAGAATAATCCATAAAAATCCAACGGTTAAATCCTCCCCTCAGTTAAACAAGTCTACTGAGGTCAACTAAATTCTACACTAGGGGAGGAAAAAAAAAAAAAAAAAAAAAAAAAAAAAAAAAAAAAAGCAAGTCTGAACCCCCGCAAAACTCATTATCTATATTATCATGCAAATTCTCACACCAGTTAGTTTTGAGGCTAGAAAAAAAAATGTCACTTATAGGCAAAACAAGATTTCTGTGAACTAAATGGAAAACAACAGTCATCTCTGTACTAATTGAAGCATCACATCAGCATTTACTGAGCTATTTCTTAACCTGAAGCTGTCCTCCAGCCCAAATTCTGCCTTTACCTTTCACTCTGATTCTGCGGAAAAGGCAACGTATAAATTGATTCTAATCTGTGCTGAAGGGTGCAGAGTTTTCCCAAAACATAAGCAACACAAACAGAAAAAAAAGCTCATGGCTTCGGAAGCTCTACTTCTGCTACATTTTGATGCATAAAAACTGCAAGGTGGACACTAACTATTTGCAATGGCTACAAGGTTTGTCTTGCATTAAACAGAGTATTACAGATGCATAAATTTCTGCGTAGAAAGACATGTGAAGAGAACAACCTCTAACTTTTCAGTTGCACTATTATGCAAAAGCAGCAAATCCAAAGTTCTCAGTTAATGGTTCAAAGATATGTAAGAAAAACACGCACTAACAGTTGAAAAAGCATACATTAGAAAGGGCAGGAAAAGCTTGCTCATCCCTCTGCTGAATCTCATAAAGTGAACGAGATTCTTCTATAGCTCTTTTCTCTTTCCTTTCCTCTGGAGACAGGCCAAAATAGTTACAATCTCTGTTATTCTGGTTCAGATCTTCAGTTCTCTCACGATCTGGTTTTCTGTAAAGAAAGATCACATCATTTCATCAAGAAAATCCAATTACCACCTAGTATCAAACTCAGGATTAAGAAGGAAAGAGAGTAATTATGTAGCATTGGTCCTGTGATTCTATATGCACTCACATCCTTTCCTCCTCATTACAAGTTGTAAGAAAATGAAGGAGGAAAAATTAATCCACAATTTATTCAGTTTGATACTATTTATAAAGACTGTAAAGTTAACTACAGGTATTAGATCATAGTTAAAAATCAAATCCCTATATCAAGTGATTTAATCCACTTCTGTACCACATCACCCCCCTAATCTATCTATTGCCACATAAAATAAAGTTGGGAAAGAAGATTTCCATAAATGCAAAGAAAAGTCATTCAATATCAGAAGTATTACTATACAAAATCAACAAACATTAACAATGTTTGATCTTTAGGAACTGCTTAATTGAAGTTATTTTTAGCATATTTATGCCTTCACAGGGAGTGAGAAGAAACATTACAGAAGTGGCAACGTCCTTAATTCTATTTGGAGTTACAGTGCAGAAAATTGGTCAAACAGACCAGAAGTTTGTGTGGCAATAATGAGGACAATAAATGTATTTCAAAACAGCAAGTGGAAAGCATCTGAAATAGGCACTTGGGCTGCAATAAGGTTGGCTACAGTCAAAGATAAGGAAAATGGTTTTTTGGGAGTTTACCTTACAGTTTGGGAAGGATTCCTGCTTGAAGATTTTTGCTCAGTTGAGGTCTGATGAGATTGGGGTCCAGAACACAAGAACTGATGCTGCCTGCTTCCCACAGTATGCTGAAGTCGAGGAGGTAGTGCTGACTGGGGTTTTACTGGCTTGCTCTGATTCTTTAGCCCTCTGCAATCTACATCTGCAACACAGAGGTTAAATATATATATATATATATATANATATAAAAATATATATACGTATATATATATATATATTTATATATATATTAAAATATATGTGTGTATATATTTATAAATAAATAATAATATTTTTATTTTATAAATAAATATAAATATTTATAAATATTTTATAAATAAATAATATATTTTATATATATATAAACAAATAAATAATCAAGGGTTTGGTTTTTGTCATCTAGGACAAAACCTCTGACAGTAGGAATTCCACCACAGAAACACAGATAAAAATCATACCAGGCTGAGCATTCTGTCCCCATGTTGGGAAAAACTTTTTTATCTTCTTCCCTGGCACAGTGTTCCAGCCCTCCATAGGAGAGGTTTGTGGAAGAGGTTTAAGGCTCTTCAGTGAGACAGCATGCCTACAAAACAATGGGGGGGGGGGGAGAACTTTAATATCAGATTAAGTCTTGTATTAATTAACACCACATGTTTATTAAAACAGATGGATCTTTATGAGTATACTCAAGTAATGAATAAAACAAACAAAAAAATAGTTTAAGTTATGGTCTGATAAAACTATGAAAATTTAACCAGCGTTCAACAAAACATAGATACTTTATGATAATAAATACATACCAAAATGAAATGTGATGGCCTTTTTTTTGTTTTTGAGGCCGGAAGTAAAGCTCATCAGTTATTATTTGAGAAGTGAATACTATAATGTCTTTAAGACAGACAAGAGGACAGCGATCTTAGAAAAGTAATACATTTAACAGGCAACTTAACCACAAATACTGCAACAGATGTCAGGATTGAAAAACATTATACTAGTATTTTAGAACACAGAGCAAAAATTGCATTTTTACCCAAGAATATTAGTAGGAAGTCCAAGCAGTAGTTTACATTACTTAAAAGGATGGCATTAGGGTTTATAATAGACATTTCAAATCAAGTTCAACTCAAATTCAAAAAAGCAACAATGTGCAAGGTTACCAAAAGATCTCTTCTTCCTTAGTTACATTGTTAAATATCAAATTCAACTGCCTTTGGGTGTTTTTTAAACAACCACAAAAAACCATACCTGCACAGAAAAATATAAAAAAAAATAAAAAAAAATAAAAAAGAAAAACATGCTTACCAACGAAAAAACAACAAGAAAACCATGCTTACTTTTCTCCGAGTTCTTCTACAAATACAACAACTGGACCATTCTCCGAGCAAACTTCTTGAATATGGGCATTATAAAATTTCCCATTATGGTCTAAGCGCACCTTAAAAATATTAAGGACAAAAAAGATTAGGTTCAAAGAATAAACTGAGAGGACATAACTCTTTATTGGCAACATTAAAAATAGATGCTTTCCTCTAGACAACAGGAGACCCAAGAAACAAACACAAGTAATTCAGTAAATGCATCAAAAGCAAACTTCAGCAAACTTTCAATTCTTATCATTTACTCAAAAAAAAAAAAAAGCCTTCCTGACAAAATAACTTAATGAAGTAAAGGCTTTCAGAACTACATGAATTACAATTTAAAAGATACACGGAGTTTAAAAAAGTGTACACACACACACAGTAACTCCTCTAATTAAACTATTAACCAACTCTTCTCTTAAAACTTTGGTGAACATGAGTTTAATGAGTTTAATTAAGAACATGAAAAACATCAATCTTTCAGAATTTATTCTTCAGCAACTTTTTAAAGAAAAGTTTTGCTCATATGTGATCAGTGTTATTTGTCTATAAAAACTAAACTTTCAGAGATCTTACAGGACTATTAAAGCTACCATCTGAAAGGTTCCTCATACTCTATGACACTGCAATTAATTTCCTGAAAGCAATGAGATTAGAACAAAGCCACTTTACAAATAACCACCTACAGATCTTAACATCAATGGAAATTATATTTCCTTTTGGTCCCTCTGAAGAGCTATGATTAGAAAACTCTTGAATTAAGTGAACTACCTCAAATGCACCTACCTCCCATGCAGGGACTAGCACTCTCCAGCATTCAGCAAGGACATACCACACTGGTAAACCCACATATACTTGTTTTCATACTTAAGCTTAAGTCCACAGTCACCTTATTTAAACATAACTCTTGCAGTTAAGCACTTAACCTTCTATACAGTAATGATCAGACTACATTCTCCAGCACCCCTCTTCTTTGTGCAAGCTTCAAATCATAAACCCAATGAGTGTATGTGCAGTTTAAGACACAGAAAAAAATATTTAGAAAGAAATAAAAATGATACATCACAACTGTTAAGCAAGAAGGGGGAAAAATGTAATCTCTAACACAACTAAAATGCAGTATTACTTACTTTACATTTATCACCAACTGAGTATTGCATGCCAGCAGCAATAGAAAAATCTTGTTTTTGCTGATCTGTAAATACATCAGCAGAAATATTACAATTATTTTACATATACTAAAACAATTACTTTAGCAATTTAATAAAAGTGCAAACCCCATGAGTTTACATTCTAAATCTGCACACTGACCACATGGGGAATACCCACGCCTAAAATACAAACTACCACTTATACCAAACACTTATGGAAGTGTGCTTTAAAAAGGCTTCACTTCAGACACCAACTTGCAAAAGATGTTACTTGAAGTATTCATTTACTTACCCCATTTGGACTGCAGCCAAACATCATATTCAACATTTCTATAAACTGATGGATTGAGTGATTTAAGAACTTTTTTAGGCAAGACCAAGAAGGTAGGGTTCCCATTGCTCTTAAGGTGCTGTATGAAACAACAACATGCTGGAGTGGTCAGTTACATTGATTCATAAATGGAAAACTGTAAATATCTAAGTATTCAAGCTTTAAACTTAAATAAAAAGAAGCTGACAGTATATACAAGTATAAAGTTTTGAAGAAATAATTCAGCATGATTCCTTTAAACACATCAGAACAAAATTTAGAACCAAGTAGCAATAAAAAGGATACTTCTGACATCAAATACAAATGTTATTTTCAAACAAATATACAAATTTTCAAAGAACTATTAGTATAAGTACTGTATGATAGAAACTCAAAACTATTTCATCAACACTAAACACTGAAAAAGTATAGCAGAATATAAGTTGTTTGCGAGAAAAATAAATCGCAGCACATAAATACCTTGTTGCCAGAAAGTGACTTTAATCCATTCATATCGCTAATTGTTGTAGCTTTACTTCTGAAAAATGACAGAACATGCTAGGGTAGTATGGTATTACAAAAATTTGAAACTGGGTAAGAAATATCTTGAAAGTGGATAAAAGTATTAACCTACCTTTCTCTTTATATTTCGCTACATTAACCCCTTCATGAAACACTCATCTCTTTAGATGAGCAGCTAAATTTTAAACAACTACATTACTATACTACATAATTAAAAAATCAACATTTGTTTTTCTAAATCAGATGTATCATGTCTAATTTATATGTACCTAACTAGCTATCAGGGAAAAAAAACAAAACAAAACAAAAAAAACTTCCAAGAATTTTGCAACTACTCTTAAAACCACAAAAGCAACCATTAAAAAAAAAAAAAAAAAAAAGCACACTTTTTCCAGAAAGATATAGCATATATGTAGCAAAATGTTTGTAATTTGGCTTAAGTAGGCTGAGAGCTCTTGCATCACAAAGACATATCATTTTAAATCCAGAACATTAAAAGCGATATTCCCGAGTAAATGATCTTCTTTCCAAAAGGGCCACGGAGGTTAGAAGGGCATTTTCTTAAGAATCACAGTACGGATACCAAGTAATGCTACTGGTTAAGAACCTCGGGGAAGCTCTAAGAACAGAAAGGAATGAAGGTTTCCACTCTGACATTTAACTACAATAATTGTTTCCATAAGCAGGAATATTTTAACTGGAAAGGTTCCCTAGAATTTTTTCTTTTCCAAACAAGAAAGGAAGTTAATACCTTTCCTGAAACTTGGGTTTTCTTTCTATAGCAATTTTCTAAAGGTTTTCAGCATAAGAAGGAGGGGTGGGGGGAGGGGAACTCCTGAGGTCTCAAAAAAAAAAAAAAAATCTTTCTGCCACATGCCATTCTGCACTACAGCAAAGACCCCAGAAAGAGTTTTAAAGTTTTCTAGTGGGAAAAGGGAATATGCTGTATTAACATAACATAAGTTCCAGGGCTTCAGGATGATTTTACACAAGTCAAAGTTTTAAGAACAGCATTAGACAACAGAAGAAAAAACTGTTAACACGTAAATGTAAAATTGCTTCTACATTGCATAACAGCTCTTACTTTGGTAATCAGTAGGCCAAAAACTCAACTAGCTGGAGCACCCAGGCCCAGCAAAAGAACTACTATCCATGAATATACTTGTTCCATAAAGATCAAAAAAGAATTAAGTGGAGCAAGCTCCATATGTATTCTGCCATTAGCTATATCCAAGTGCCCTCTCTGACAGAAATTTCAATCCCCAAGAGGTAGGAGCAACACAAGTTGGATTAGGCTCTGTAACTCCATAAAGCTACAAGAGCAAGCCAAGTAGTAAGTTACCACGCTCAACCTGCAGTCTGCTTGTTCTCCTAGGGGATCACACTCTTTTGAACAGAGGCACATGTCGCAAAAGTAACATACACTGCCAATATGCCCTTATGTAAAGGGAATCACAGTCAGAATGCAGTAAAAAACAGAGTAACAAGCACTCTATCCTTAGACAGGGTGAAGGTTATGTATTTCATTCCTTCACAGTTTTAACCTCTTCTTATGTTTCTCCTCATAATACTTTTAAGTGTTTCAATCTGTTAAGATTCTTAGACCACAAATTTAAAAGACATCTTTCACATGCATTGTTCACAAGTAGTTTAACTTTTAAATCCTGGTTACCTGCAGTTGTCATCTTCTGAATCTGATGCAGATACTTCACTGCTACCATTACTTTCCTCTGCCACATCAACAGCACTAAGCTCTGCAATGATTTGCTTTACATCTGTACCAAAAACCTTTTCATACAGCAGCTCATATAGAAGAGCTGGGGAAAGAGAGAAGAAAGGACAATAGCAATTACAAAGCGAGATGTTACACCACCATTATAGAGACATTTCAAATTGTTTCAACCTACACTAAACTTGCTTTTCCAAGTTGAATTAAAGAAGGCATTCTACAAATGAGTTCTAATGAGGACACTGATCAGAAACAATACAACAGATTAATTAAACAAAAATTTGATGAACTAAATTTATGAAGCACTCAGAAGCAAGTAAGTCTTTTCCTTTTTATATATATCCACATCATGCTTCAAAAACATGACATGGTAATAATTAGTAACTTGTAAGATCATACAATCATTGACAATTAATTTGGAAAATAGAGGACTGTAAGATGGTAAGATGGTAATACCACTTAGGTTACAGTCTTTTCTCTCCAACTGACACCCAACAGGAATAAAGATTTTTGGTGAATATAGACACTTAACCAACAAACACAATACTTACACTGGCAGAGAGCAGCTCTTTCTGAATACTCTATTGGGTAAACAATATCATAGTGGTTTCCATTTGAGAAACACAGTAACACCTTTAAATAAATAAATAAGGTTTATGTCACTAAACTTTAGTAGAATGGTACTTTTTAAATGCTATTTATTGGGCCAACATGCTTTGTTGAATTTCAATATCTCAAAGTCTCAATAAAGCACTATCAAAAAACTTAGTGGGTACCCTTTAAATCCAGCCAAAAGAATTTAATGTAAAGGTAACTACACAAGTCAGTATCACCAGTAATAAAAAAAAAGGTTACATTACTATGAAGGCATACTACATCCTAAATATGGAACAGGTATTACAAAACAGCCATATATACATAACAGTTACAGTATATACAAAAGAAATTATGTAAATTGAATTCTCAGAGCATTTCATTGTATTGAATGTTTCACATTAAACTATTTGCTGTTAATTACACTAGTTTAAGTCTTTCAACATAGTCTTGAATATTTTACCTTATCAGAGAAGCCATTTTCAGTTACATGTGAAGGAGAAGCATTTGGTTCCCGATAAATGATGAAATCTTTCCTAAGAAAGAACGTACTAATTAGAAAACACTTACTGTGAAAGAATACTGAAGAATATTACTGCAACTGACTCTGGTCAGAAAAAAAGGTTTATTTGTGGCATGTTTTGTGTTCTCAACAAAAGCGTATAGAGTGTTTAAAAAAAAAAAAAAAAAAAAAAAAAAAAAAAAGGCATTTGTCCACAGCAGAATTTTGTAGCAGGTTGCCATTTTTCTGTGTGTAAGCCTTCTGGGCAATACTGTGTCTTCTGTGACACACCTCAGCCTTCCTCACACAAAGGGAGGCTCATCATGTACCAAAGTAGTTCTCAGCTCATAACATCACAGAAGAGACTTACTATAGATACAGCTAATAAGGATTAAAATACAACATTTGTTTTTTGTTCAAGTTATTTACTCTCCTCTCTCCCCATCCAAGCAATAAGACTGCTTGCAGAGTTGCCATTCATATTTTAATCCCCATTATTTAGTACCTTTTTTTTTTTTTAAAATCAACTTGATTTTTTTCTCTGAAACCTTTTCAGTAGAGAAGCTCCAAAAGCACTTGTGTAAGAGCACAGTCATTATTAATCACTATTCAACAACACTTTCAAATACATAATTTTGATTATTCACTTTCAATTGTTATGTCAACTTTTTAAAAGGATTCTATGTAGTTTTCTTATTAAATTTACATCTTATTCCCTTTGCCTTGATTTGGAGCTGGATTCTCATACACTATCCCCCCTCCCCACCACCAAAAATCCTTCTGTAATCATTCCCCACACAAGAAAAGATAAAATCTAATTTGTGCAAAGCAAAACAAAAAAAAACCACCTCAGAGAAGAGCAGAGTCAGTAAGGGTGAGTAGAGAGTTCAATTTTTACTGTAACTGAACACATTGGCCTACTCCACTAAAACGTACTAGCATAGTACGCACTGAGCCAGTGACAAGTAAAACACACCAATAAAATGGAAGCAAACAGAGCGACGCCCATAAAATCAACGGCTCTGTAAACCTGGAGAAATTCACGGTATTTTGTCACTTGGAAAACCACTAGAAAGAAGAAGACGTTGGTTTTGTCAAGAGAGCCAGGAAATGCTGGCACTCTGACAGGTGAACAACTCACCTAGGCTACACCTGCACTAGCAAATTAAAAGTGCCCCAGTTAAATATTCTGGGCACTGAGGGAACGGTCACTTCCATGCTAGTCAATTCTTCTCACCTCCCAGAGAGGGTCCCCACAACTGTAACAGTCCATGCGACATCTGTGCTGCTGACCTGGACCCAGAATTGCTGGGGGCAACAGTTGGCACTCAGTTGCTAAAACACACCAAGGAACATGCCGGCAGCCCAAGAGACTGCTCCCAACAGCCTGACTAAAAACCATGCCTCTCACATTTAAATGGTGAAAAGAATAGCTCTTGCCTTTTAAAATGGAGAATACAGCATAAAGAAAAAAAAAAAAAAAGAAAAAAAGAGACATCCAGACAGCTCAGTTTCCATTCCTCTATGAATGAAACTTGGTGGGAAACAGGAAGGAGAAAAACAACTGTAACAAGAAAAAATACTATACAAAAACTAGCAAAACTACAAAACATATGATTCTACCCTTACAAATTTGTAGGTGAAACATGTGACATTATCAGAAATATTAAGATCCAAGATTAAATGTCACTTTCAAAAGTCCACTTTATTTTTATCTAATACCTTGACAGCTGTGTGTATACATACTTCCCCTAATTTTATACATATTTAAATATGTACATATTAATTCAACATATGTATAGTATATATTAATGTGCATATATTAAGTGTATAACTTTCTAGAGAAGAAAGTTGTAATAATTTGTCATATCTCTTGTCTTCCAATTGGTTAATTAACAGAAGAACTGAATTGGTTGAAACTCATCAAAACAGAACTCAGTTAAAAAAAAAAGGTTTATTCTTACTTGTACATAAGAGAAAGGGCACTTATTTCCACTTGTCCAACCCATTCCTGTATTAAAAAAAAAAAGTTAAATCAAATACACAAGTATTTTACTTCTTTATCTGTAGATAAATAGAAACAAGAAATCAATATGAAAAATTAACATAATGTGGTGAGCTTGGATTTCTGCCAAAATAATAAGATTGGACTAAAAGGTACTTTGAAATAACAATGATTGTCCCAGTAAGAGCAAAAAAAGTAAGCTAAGAACACAACAGAAGTGCAGAGCCATGATTAAGCACAACTTCGAAAAATTACATAACCTTTCTTTTGCTAGATAAGCAGAAGGCTAGTGTACCAAAAATGATTTTTGAGAAGCGTTAAATTTATTGAATGCTTTTTAAAATGTTAATCTCTTCCTTCAAAGTGTCTTGCTTTGAGGTCTCTTTAACAACTGGAACAAGAATCTTCTGGCTTAAGTCTTCTGTCTAAAACTCAGCTAGCATACAGCTGTGGCACAGCTTGGCACAGACACAGGAAGCACTCCAAAACAAAGTGAACAGACCACTTCTAAAGGGCCAAAAATGATCCTGTAGTAGATAAAATTACATTTTTGATGCAAGAAATTCACTGTAGAGTAAGTTCTACTGGAAAACAGCACGCCCTGCCACCTGGCACAGCATATAATCACAGGATCTGAATACCAGAACTTACAAATAAACATCTTGGAACGAACAAAACACAATAGAAATAGAATAGGCTAATGATGAATTTTCCCCCTTTCACCACTCACTTTAGAAGCTGACTTCATCTGGTTGGCTATTCTAATTAAAGACTTTGCTGACCTAGAAAAAAGCCATGCTTCAATTTCTAGAATAGAAAAAAAGTATATGCACAAACCCTATCTTAAAAAAAAATGAAAATAAAAAACACAATGCACTACTAGTGTTGTTTTCCAACTTATGATTTGTTAACTCTGTACTAAGTGCAACAACAGTCCATGACTACTGTTTCTAAAATTCCATACATCAGTAACTTCTTATTCACCACCTACTGCTTCCTTCAAGGCTGGCTTAAAGAAAATGCTAATCAGTGTTTTGGGTTGTTTGGGGGTTTTGTTGTTATTGTCTTTGTTTGTGGTGGGTTTTGTTGTTTGTTTGCCTTCTTGCAATAGGGAACATACAAATAACACAAAGACCTCTTAAATTCAGTCAATAACTTTTGCAGAAAAAAAAAATCCAATTATCAACATCAATAAGGGTATTGTTTGCTATTAATAATCAAGTTTAACATACCTGTGGGTTTTCCAAACATTTTAAGTACTCTTCAAAAGGCCCCTCTATGAACTATATTAAAAAAAAAGTACAAGTTAATTATAATTTTTATTAGCAGAGCATGCAGTCATATAGACTATGACCTGCTGTACCAACGATAAACTACCAATAGAAACTCAAAATAACTGTCCTTAAAGAGCTCGCAATCTAAATACAAAGCAACGTAGATCAAGGTAAGAAATGGTCAAAAGATAGGCCTAAAGTTCCAGAAAGCAAAAACATCAACAACTTGTTATCAACTATAATAGAGTTCAGAAGGTAAATTTATTGTAAAAGCAGTTAATTATCACAACAGGAACACTTTGTTATTTTTATAAGTATATTATACTAAAATAAAATCAACTCAGATTTTGATAGTATCACTGCTGGTGTAAAGAGTTGAAAAGGTTTGTAAGTTTTTGGTTTTTTTGCCTTTTTAAGATGAACATTAGTGCTCCTATTCTTCCCAGTATCCTCCTAGTGCCAGCAATAGAGATCTCTTTCTAAGATTTGAAAATAAAGTTAGTACCGCACAAGTCAGTTAACTCAAGGAGTTAGCTCAAGGAGTTAACAAGGACTTTAAATCAACTAACACACAGCTACAACAACCTCTACACATTACAAAGGTGGAAGGAATAATAAGATTTTTAAATAGTTAGGAGGAAGAAGACGACAAAGAGTACATGTAATACTTACTGCTTCAAATTTCTCCCTATTTTTCCGAAGATAGTCTACACAAGCCATCCGAACATCAACATGCCGAGACTGACAGTATAACACCTATTTAAAAAAAAAAAAAAAAAAAAAAAGACACTAGTCCTTATGACTTCTGAGGAAAGAGCATAAATAATCAATTTCTGGATGCTAAATACTGCTTTAAAATAGTCTGGTTTTATTTCTAAGAATATTTAAGACATTTACTCAAAAATGAAGTATATATGCTAGTAAAATCTCAATTATTCAGCAAAAGACTAATTAACAGCAGAATTCTCAAATATACTAAATTCATAATTCAACTCTAGGACGATTTACTGAGAAAAAGAATTAGAACAACATGTCTCAGTGTTCTCTGACCCCTCTGAAAATAATTTTAGTTGATGAAGTAAGATTTAGTTACTGCAGGAAGGGATGAATAGATCTATTACTGTTTGTCAAAACCAGAAACTAGCCAGACTTAAATGTCACATTCCCTTGATTTAAGAGGTGTAGCTCTGTTGTCCAAACACTTATTTGGAAGGCAAGACTTCAGAATCCTATACAACATCTGCATTCTACTCTCTGTTCAAGTCACTAAAAACCAAGTATTAAAAATTTAAGGTGTGGAAAAAAAAAAATGTCTCAGTGGATTGAGAAGGAAATTTCCTCATCAACAGATCAATATATTCATTATTCCCTTAACCTAAAAGTTACTTCCAGAACAACAATGTTTGCTTGCCTAAAATTTTAAAAATTTAGTAGAGAAAGCAGTAAAACAAAAACAAAACAACAACAACAAACATGAACCTGTATACTAGCACACGTATTTTTAACTCTCAAAACAGAAGCACCAGAACTCTCACTGTTGTTTGTTTCTATTAAAGACACTCTCACTTTTTTCCTTTAAGTTACACTGAGACAAGGAGAGGTGAATTCAGCAGGAAGAATTTTATTTTCTCCAATTTCACATCAAATCACCTAACTAAGAAAAAAAGCTCTTAGGCTCCTCCTGCCAAATTCACTTTCCTACACAATTTTACACAAAACTATTGTCCCCAAATACTGAAATCTCACATGAAAAACATAGGGTGGATATCAAAATTAAAAAGCTTATTTTGTTAATGGTACATGAACCTTATACATGTGCAATGTTTCTCTCCTCAAGAGGGGGGACACCTCCTTTCTTTTATTGGCAGACAACTGTGCCACATTAACCTGTACTTGTTTGCATTTAAACATTAATTGTCATCCACTAATGAGATTCTCCACTTCCCATGCTTTTGTGTAAAGCAGCTTTATTCGGAAAAACAGTTACCTGCTCAGCCACAGCTCTGAAGAGACAAGATCCATCCTTGGCAACTCTCTTTCTGTATAAGCCCTGAGATCGCAAGTAGCGGTCCATAGAAGCGTCTCCAGAAGGGTCTGTGCCACTGCCTTGCTGACTCTGCTCCCCACCATCTGCTTTACCCGCCACCTCCATGTTTCCTGCTGAAGGCTGCCCCTCTCCTAACCCCACATGGTAACGCAAACCCACCAGGCAGCTCTAGCGCCAGGCGAAGGGAACCATAACAGGTAGGGACCAGAGAGCACCAGCTTCTCTCTCTACACTGGAGGCAACAGCAGCAACAGGAAAGGCAGTTGGTCTCAAGTTATCAACTTGCATGTGGGAATCACAGAGAGAAGAGCTTTCACTGCAGAGTCTGGACTTCTAGCCACATAAAGTGTCGTTTGTAGGCTTCTCTAGAAGGCCTAGCAGTAGCTCCTGGAAGCTGCTCCAGTGGGGTCCCGATCCAACCTCTTCCTCCAGGCAGCAATTTCCCGGTGTTTACGTAGATGTAGCACGCGCTGGGGCTGCAGGCAGGAAAACAAAAGAGAAAGGACATCTGCTACTGAGAGAAATAAAAAGAAAATACTGAGACTTGGGAGTTTATTTTCACTTTCAGTTGGGAGCCCGGGTTCTTCTGGGAGGTGTAGTCCCATACAACAGGAAGCAGGAGCTGCCCGGATGGTCCTGCACAAACAAGCATGCTTTTTTACTATAGTAAGTGACCTACACCGTGTGTGGCATTTCAGCGACAGGCCTTAAACACCAGGGGAAAGAAACATTTTGATGCACAAATTTTGACAAGGGAGAGAGCTTTCCAAGTGTGCAAGGCTTTTTTTTTTTTTTTTTTTAATGTAAATTTGTAACTTACCTAAGGGGAAAGCTAGAAACTCTCAACAGCCTGAGTGGCAGGTAAAATGTTGTCTGTTATTCTTTACCTTATATTAATGAATTTTGAGGGCAGAAAGAGCAGGGAAGTGGGAAGGATTGACCTTTCTAGTCACTGAACTTAAGGCGGTGAGGTTCTATGAGAAACCTCAAGAAAACTCGTTATCCCTTTGTCCCCCTTCCTTTTGCTACCACCCTCAAAATTCTCCTGTTTGATAGCTACACAAAAATTCTGATTTTCACTTTCAGCTAACAGAAATAAGACCCAGGAAGTCAACGACTGAAGCTATATACAACAGTAACAGATTGGATAGGCAGAAATTACAAGTCAGACTGACTATGTCAGTAGTTCTGTACAAGCCCTATCACACTTCCTTTTTGTAATAAACCCAGGTTTGTCAGAAAGGAGCGGGTCTACAGGAAACAGAAGGAATCTCCCAGAGGTCTCTATAGCACAGAAAAAAAAAAAAAAAAAAAAGGAAAAACTTTATGACACCTGAGGCTCTAAGACAGTGAACTGCTTAAGTAATGAGAGGATATAAGCCTTTAAGACAGGGAATGCAAGATATGAATACTAGGGAAGAACTGGAAGGAAAGCACAAACTTTTCACAAGGTGAAAAATGTCCAGTGCAAAGCTGAATGGTAAACAACTGCTGGCACTGCCTCAGCTGCCATATTTACTTAAGAAATTAAATATAACAGATTCCTGCATGTGACAGTTGCTTCTTCCATAGATTTAGGCAGTACTAAATGCTTTTGTGATCTATAGTGCAAGCTGGCGTCCAGCTGCAGAATTTCTTTGGAATATTCCATTTCTCCCCATTCTATTATCACTTTCAGTGCCAGAGTACACTACCACATGCACTAACCTTGTATTTAAGCCTTTTGTCACTATGATTCAGAGACCAGTGAGACAAAAGGCAAATACCTCATATCTGTTAGACATCTTATGATATTTGATAACTCAAGAACACCTTTATACATTAGGTCATCCAAAAAACAAGACCATTTAATACATGACAGAATGCAAATGTGAATAAACTGATAACATTAGAGTCACATAGTTGTCAGTTCCCCAAAAGCATGCTTTATGTCCAACTCAGGTCAATCACAGTGACCACCCACACATATTTTTGCTCATGTGCAGCTACAAAAGATGACATTTATTTCTAAAAAGGTGAAGTTCCCACAGAAAAAAAAAATGCCAGTACATACAGAACTTCAAAGGGTTATGGATAAACATCAAAGGGCACCTGAAATCCTTCAGCCTTAAGATGAATGCCACCTCAAAGACAACCGAATTCTTACTCAAGGGGCTAATCAGCAACTAGTTACTACAAACACCTTCAACCCATGCTGTCATGAAAAGCAGCATTTGCAGATGCTGGAGGTCCCTGTGCACCAACCACTAGTGCTCACACTGTCAGCTCAGGAAATTGACTCAAGCTAATAACTTTTTTTTTTTTTTAAGTCAAGCTCAGCTTTATGATTCAAGGTACTGCCCGGCTGTGCTAACAGCAGGGGGAGGGGGTGCACCCCCACTTCCTACCACCTCGCCAAACCGCAACCTTGAGAGAGGAGAGCCACTCTCGGCCAGCTTCACGTGCACCCTTCCCTGCTCCATACAACGCCAATTTAGCCAAATAAATACATAAAATAACAATCCTTCCAGCCGGCAAATCTCGCCGGGGTGAGTCACCCTCAGTGGTAAGGAGCACGGACGGCCCCAAGGCCTGCTGCGGCCGCCAACAGCCTCCAAGCCCGCGACAAGGACAGCGGCTTCGCGGCCCAGGCGGGCCCGGCCGCCTGCGGCTCAGCGCGGACTGGCCCGGGCCCTGGGCGGGGGCCCACGCAGGCCGTTTAACCGCCCCCCAACCGCCGCGGGTGCGCCCCGCACCCCCTCCCCCCCCCGACTGGCACTTACCGGAGGGGCGGGCGCACTCCCGCTTTCCCCCCCCTCCCCCTGCTGCGGACAACGACTCGCGGGAGCGGCGCTGTCTCCCACTCGTCTCGCCAGGGCCCCGGCGGCGGTGGCGCTTCAATCTCCCGCGGCGGTCGCGCTGCGATGATGCGGTCACCTCCGGCCCTGTCCCGCTCTCGCCCTCCCGCCTCGCCACTTCTCATCACTCTTCTACACGCGCGCGCGCGCCCCCCCTCGGCCACGCTTGGTTTGTCCCACCGGCCACACCTGTGCGCCTGGCCGCGGCTCGTACCACTTGTCGCGAGGGGGAGGAAGGAGGTAGTCTGTGAGAAGCCCCAGTACTCTGGGAGGAAGTGGCACGTGGTGCCTCGTGCCACCCCCCAAGGGTTTTTTATTATTATTATTTTTATTTCCCCGCCCCCGCCGCGGGGCAACTTTAAGGAAGCGGGTTGCACCGAGACGAGAAGCAGTCGCTGCGCGTCCCCCTCATCATGCCCTTGGCAGTGGTAGCGCCCAGGAGCGTGTCCCTTCCCCCCTCAGTGCCGGTGCCCGCGCTCGGCTGTGCCCGCGCGGCGGGAGGCCGGGGGCGGTGCGGCCGGGTTGGATGCAGGGTGCGCGGTGCTGCCGCTCGGTTGCGCCGCGCGGCCTCCCGCTGTCTAATTATAGCGTCGTGCTGAAGGCGCAGCTCGAAATATGCTGCTGCTGCTGCTGTTGCTGTGCGATCCCCGCCGCGCGGAGGCACCCGCCAGCCGCAGAGGGGCTGCTCTTCCCCCGCCCTGGTTTAAAACGTCTCCGAAAGAGGCGACCTCAGGCGCCGCGGCGGCTCCTCCACACGTGCGGCCTGTCGAGAAAGCGCCGCGTGCCGCGCTTTCCCGAGCCCCGGGACGAAGGAGCGAGACTGTCGCTTTAAGGTGCCTGTCCGTGCTTTGAAGGGAGGGCGTGAGAACCGCAGGCGCGGGACGGATCCTTCTTAACGCTGGTTGTGTGGAAAAATAAAAACGCATGCATTTGGTCTCGTTACAAGCTGCCCGCTATCCCGGGAGGGGCCGGCCGCGAGCTGCCGTTGGAGCTGCCAGAGACGGGCGGCGCGCGCCGAGCGCTAACGGCGGCTGCCGCCTAACGGTCGCCCGCGGTGGGGGGAGGCAGAGGGCTCCCACCATCGGCCAGGGCTCATCAGCGGGGCTTTAGTGGCCGTCCCCGTTCCCGTCAGCCGCTGTGGTTTAAATGCGGGTGCGGAGCAGCTCCCAGAGTTCCGAGGAAGCCAGGTCTGCCCCGTGGCGGGAGCAGGAGCGGGCGGGAGGCGGACGAGGCGGGCCAGGAGCAGCAGGCTGTCACTGGATTAAAGTTTCACTTTCTGGCTGTGGTACCAGTTCCAAGCAGGGCCCTCATCTCCTTCAAGATGCACTTGAATGATTTGCATTCAGCGGATTGTGGAATGCAACGTTTTACTTTTTTTTTTTTTAAGGCAAGTAATTTTTATTGTGTGTTACAGCCCCAGAAAGGCATTTGTATCACAGGAACCTGTACCAAACAGCAGGGAAGAGGGGCCATGGCAATCACACCAGCTGCCTTTTAGCAGAAAGAGAGAGCTGTTGAACTATGCCCCCGAGTATATGTGCGTGTAACTACATGAATAGTAAGTGATAACTCTCATGTTCTCATTTTCTCTTTCTTAAAAATACTATAACAGATGTAGTGAAATACACAAAATTTCTGTAACTCACTACTAGGAAAACAATGCGAAGAGTATGCAAGCATACAATGAATTTGAGGTTCTTCTGTTTGTTATAGCAGAATGTTTATTTAGGCTAGATTCTCATCACTAAAATATAATAGGCAAAAAAAGGGAATTGATTAAAAAAAAAACTTAAACCTATCTGGGATAAGTATTAATGATGATTTTAAATTCTGCTGCTTAAGGACACCTAGTAAAATAAGAATCACAATGTACCTGTTTTAAAAAAAAAACTTTTAGGTTGCCTATTTGCCTATTTTTAACTTTGAATTGAACATTTTGGTCATTCAGACTGCTTTTCCAGCAAATCTGAATAGCATATTCAAAGTTATTGTTTTAAATTTTTGGAAAAAAAAATATACGCAAATGCTGTAACAGCAAATAAAGCAAGAAATAGAGGTAATGTTGATAGAAAAAATGTTACTTTTCTTGTAGCTACAGTAGTCCAGCCCAACATTTAAGTGAGTTAATAGAAAGATTTCCATTGTTTTCAATAGGTGATGGATCAGGCTTAAAGAGAGATAAGAGCATCTTCAACAAAACCAATTTGCTTTATGGATCTGTGTGTTGACAAACTTATTTTTATTCTACTGATGAAGAATAGGCCTGATTTCATGTTTGTCTTGCAGAATAGCACTATGTAATAATAGCAGAATATAGTAGTGGCTGCATTAGTCGTGGATGCTACTTATAGCTGACTGGAAGTTTGGGCTGTATGCACAATGGAAACGTCATACACTCCCAGGATTACATACATTCATTAGATCTCAGGGGACCGCAGAAACACAGTCTACTTAAATTTAAAACTAGCATCCTCTGAAAAAGTACCCATCCTGTAGCATTTTGTCTTCTCTAGAGTTTTGGTCAATGCTTTAACTCCTGGCCTGTTACTTTAGCTGCGTTGGTTCCATATATTAAATCCATGTATGTTTAATACAGTGTCAGACTGAAGGAGCTTAACATTGCCCTTTTCAAAGAATGCTGGCTTGCATAAAACTTTCAACTTTCACAGTCAGCAACTTGGTTTGTGAGCACAATAGAGTAAGCAATAGAAAGGTTGATTTAAGTCTGTGGAAAGAATTCTAGTGAGAACAGCTAATTACAACCACTCCACAGAATGGTCCCACACAGAATGAAAAAGACAGGATAAAAAAAGTGCATATGATCTAATGTTGATGTGTCTTAATTCACTATCAAAAGTATTTTTGATACTATGGTAGTGGGTGTGGTCTGGGATTTTTTTCTAGAAGATAGTATTATAGTTCTTAATTTCTGTTGGATTTTTCATAGTGAATGGTAATCATTTTTCTGAGACAAGCAATAGAAAAACACATTGTGGTAAAAATTGTTCCTCCTAGCCTTGAGGAACACTTCTTCATTAAAATCTATTGAAGATGTTGGTCTGAAGTCATAGGTTTATTTAGTCAAATATTAAGAGCTTGGGCAAGAAAAGTCATTCCAGAAGTTAGAAGTCACGAAGAATTGCACTGTAAACATAGCACATCTTTGAGTAGCAGAAGTGCTGGAAGCTGGATACAGCTTTGTATCTTATGTCTTTTCTCCATCCTGGTCCCATCCCATGACAGTAGCACTAGCTTCCTGACATGTTGCCTGTCTCCATTTTTCCCATAGTTTTTCTAGATACTACCCACATTGCTCTGACACCCCTGTTAGATTTTCATCATGCTCTGTTGTACTCTCATCTTTCTTTTCTGCTCAACAAGTGCTAGCTGAACACAAGGTTGTGTGTATTGTGCATTATTCTGAACTGTGTGTTCTGTGCTCACTTGCCTGGCAGTAGCATGTGCTCATTATGCAGCCAGCAGGCCAAACAGGGTGCACAGCTTAAGTGTTCAATGGGGACTTGACTTTGAATCTTTCTCCTTGGCCCAGCTATTAATTTCATGATACTTTCAGAATTTTCCTAATTTCAGAAATTTATTATCAGAGATTTCTGTTCTTCTGTCTATATCTGAATTTGGTAAGATGGTTAATATAGATTCTATTATAGCTATGGAGGTAGATGAGGGATTTGGAAGGTTGCGTGATATGAAAGTATGCTCTGAATCCAAGAAAACTGAAATGAAGGATAGGGACAGATCCATATCCATTTTTAGCCACTATCCCCCCAAAAATGTCCTTAGCCCTACAAAGATGAAACATGAGTAACTGTATTTAAATCAGTGTAGCATATTACTGTAGGTAATATGAACTTTTGCACTGTGCTAAAAAAGTGTACTTTTTGTTTCCCCAGTCTCTTTATATTAGCCCAAGCGCAGACAGTTGTAGAAAAAAAGCAGCTTTGGCTTTTCCCAAGCTTGTTCCAGCCCTCTTCTCTCTGCCTACGTTGTTTTTCATAAAAATTATTTACTCTTGTTTTCCACAAATCTGTTTTCATCTGGATCAGGCAACTGATGCAGCTAACTGGCTACAAGAACATTAACATTAGCACAAGGTGGACAGCAGGAATCCACGGAGCGGATTAAGAAATAGAACATAACCCTCATTAAAGAAGTAAATGTCATGAGCAAGAAATGTAAATTCAGCTAGAAATGAGAAATCTGGCAGCAGTAATTTGTTTCAAAAACAGGAAGAATATTTTATGCAACTCAAAGTGAATAAGCAGTAATAAATATTAAAGGATTGATTTAAATCACCTATCATGGAAATGATTCAAATCAGTAATCAGAAAAAAAAAAAATTGTTTTTAATTTTGGATTACAGATTACAGCTGTCTTTTTTTTCTTAAAGATTTTCTTATTTTTTTCCCTTCCTGCTGATTGGTAACCATTAAAAATGTGTCAATTATAGTTTTAGGCATTATTATACTTTTTTTTTTTTTGGCTAACAAATAGGACACATTCTATATACCTAAGACATTTCAAAGTTTAACACAGCATTTACATGGATTCTTATTTTTTACATAGGTGTTAGATCGGTTTGAGGTGACTAGCTTTTATATGTAATTTATATGAAGTTTCTTGTGGATGCATATGGAAACTGAAAGATTCATAAAATTTACTCTTGAAGTTGCTTTTAGTTTTCTTTTGTTTGGTTGGTTTTACTTGCTATAAATGCATTTGCACCTTTTTCTTAAAAGGTTTATTTGTTTTGTACTCTCAGCAAACAAATATTCATCTTTCAGCAATTTGACTTTCCTCATAGCTTAAACAAGGAAGCCTGTACAGCTAAATAATACCACTTGTTTTCAACTCAAATTATTTGACCAGGGTAAAAATTCTATGTTTCAACATTGCTTAATTTAAAATGTATTTTAAAATAATTTTATTTTACAAAGGCAAATATGTTAAAATAAAAGAACTCATTGATTTTTTTAATCGTTTTATTTTAGAGATCTTAAGAAGTTACCAGGAGAATTAACCTCATAGTTAAATCAAGTACAAAGACAGGAATACCTGGAAGCAAGGTACTTTTCTAAATGTTCAAGAACATTTTAGTGATTGGAGGAAGCTATCCTTCAGGAAAGCTGGAAAAATAACATTCAAATAATCAAATTCTAATGATGCTGTAGGATTCTTTGACTTATATTGTGCATTGAAATGACTAATATTTCATACTGGGACACAGCCTTGCTTAAATTAAGTGCAAGTGCAGTAACATGAAATAATATTTATTATTAAAATTAGAATAAATCACATTACAAGTGAAAATTGGTAGTAGATGGCAGATGGATAAGGTCTCCCTTGTGGTTATAATGCCAGTAGATTGCAGTTCACGGTGTTAGCCTTTAGATGGCATTAGTGCCTTTTTTTTTTCCTGGTATGTTCAACTGTAAATTAAAGGAGAATAAGAACACAACGGTGTTGACATTTCGTTAAGGGAACAAAGTTAGCATCCTCGGTGTCTGTCGAGAAAAAGATAAAAAACAAGAGACTTTTTTTTGACCGAAAGCATAAAGGATGCAGCCCAACTCTGGAGCATAGAGTTGAGAAATGTCCGATTCTGAGCTTGATCTTTCTCAAGGTATTGTGCTAAATAACTCTGGGGTGTAGAAAAGGCAATAGCAGACTATTTTTTCCTGTTTATTCTGCTTTTGCCAACTATATGCAGGCACAAAAATAACTGCTTTGTTGGCTTGTTGCCATGAGAGGTTCTTTGTAGGCTGGAATGATACATTAGTGGCTCCTTGCGCTTAGGCTAGGTCAAGTTCTAGTTATACACCTACTGTATGAAGTGACATTATTGAAGTATCTAGTTGGGATTAAGATTGTGAAAAGAAGTATAACAGTGTTTTGCTGAAAATTTCTATTATTTTTTTGTGAGCCACTGCAAGTAACATTAAATTTGAATATGTATATTTTTTACACACTGTGTGGCATTTCAGTAGGAAGCAAGGCTTCCTACTGAAAAAAATCCAGGTACATTCTCTGCAAAATGTGGTATGAGTTCATCTGATGCTGACACATAAGAGAATTGTGTGCGAGTCCCTCTACTCACACACACAGGATAATTTTAATGACATTCCAAATTAACTAAATGTTGCATTAGTTGAAAAGATAAAGAGTCAAGCAGGGTTGCCATAGATAGCAATATGAATTTCTCTAGAACTGCAGACCTTTTAAACTTGAAACACATTTCTGAGAAATACTCTTTTACAACATTTTTCATCTCAATCTCAAAGCACAGTATCTTTTTAACAAAATACTACTAGATCCATTTTGTAAATGAGGAAAGTGGAACATCAAAATTTGATATGAACATGATGATCCAGGAAGTGTCCAACATCTAAAAATGGAACTTGGATGGCTTTCTGTTCTCTATTCTTGTGCCTTTTTTGCCAGGTTAATTTTATATTTACCGTACCTGATGGTGTTTGCCATGAGATATTCTGAGCTAATGTCCATATTGGAACTCTTTTCTCTCTTTTTTTTTTTTTTAGTACTGTAAAAATGCAGAGTGCTTTAGAGTAAACACAAATATCAAGAAAACACAGAAAGTATCAAGTACTACTAGTGCTTATTTCCTTGACCTAAGTGTCTTTTGTCTGTATGGAACTTAGACTCTGCCTCATGGGATGCTATTCCATTGGTTTTCCAGTGTTGTTTCCAAAGTCAAAGAGGTAATCCAGGTTCAGTGTGAGCCTTTAATAACCAAATAGATATCAGAGTATATTTCATGGTGACTTTTAGCTCTGTGATATGCAACACTGTACTTGTGTAGGCTTCAGTGCAGCTGCATCTCAGTTTGAGTTAGTAAGGTTGCTAAAGCAGTGTCTTGCTGTCGTGTCATATTTGCCTTACTCTTTCAGTTTATTTACTTTGGAGAATTGAACTAGACTAAAGCATCTGTTTCTCAGTGAGTTTTTGTGTGTGTGTGTGTGTGTGTGTGTGTTTTGACCCAGTATTGCAGCTGGTTTTGCTGAGGAGCATAATGATTAAGTGATTAGGCGAAGGTCATTCAGTCAGTGGCCCAGCCTTCCTGAAAACATTGGACTCTTCTCGCTCCCTGTCTTTAAAGCTAGTCTAGCCACTAAATCATTCTGGTTCCCAAATTAAATGGAAGTTTGAGAACCAAAAGTTGTGTTTCATACTATCTACTTGCCTATTTTATGTAGGAAAATGTCTATACAAATCCTTTGTGGGATTGCTACCAAAAATACTTTGTTAATAAAGTGAAACAAAGGCTTTGCTTTGGTATCAACTAGTTTGTTTTCTTTCGATATTAATTCACAGGGAGTAGTATGGATATATAAAACTGAGCACAGACTTTACTGGAACAAAGGAAGATTGGTCAGCACCTGTAAGATGAGGTTTTATAAGAGATTTAGCCAACAGAAAACAGATGCAATTTAAGAAACAGGAGACAATTTCTCCTATAGCAAAGTGCAAAAGAGGAAGGAAAATATCAGTGCAGAAATACCTCTTTTCTTTCCTACTTTTTTTAATATTGTATTTCAGAAGGAGATTGATTTAAGTTTTTGTTGCTTAAATGACATTCACATTCAGTTATCTTTAATATTTTCTTGCCTGTTCTGGCATGATGAGTTTGGCTGACATCATCTGCCTTTGCTTTTAGCTTAGGCCACTGGAATTCTTAACACTTCAGAAGGGTTTCATCAGTTGTTGCTGAAATAAAACTCATCCTGCAGTGATAGTAGACCATCGTTTCAACCAGGTATTAGTCCAGCAACCAGGCAGCAGAGTGGTGACTAAGACAGACAGCATCTTTTCCTACTAGATTAATGATTTAATTGTCTGTCAAATTACTCCACTTGCCTCCATCAAATTTGGAGCTAATGCTGCCTCTACCATTGCCAAAGAATATTCCCCTATCTTTGGCTATATTTTAAGCTTTTCCAACTTGTGCAGGCTATCTCTGCCTATTATTTTTCTGACATCATACATTTTGCTGTCAGTAATCCAGCAACACACAAATAATTTTTTTTTTATGTCTGTAATTTATGCTTCAGAGTTGAGTAAATTGCTGCACTTCAAAACGAATCCAAAGTCTAATGAAATCATTGGAAACATTCCAGTTGACTTCACTGGGCTTTAGATCAGGCCCATAAGTAGTACTTGCCTGTCACTGAATCAGATCATACCACAGACAAACAAAGCAGAATGTTTTTTCACGTTGGTTTCTTAGCCAGTCACAATGATGAAAAATGCCAAACAAAATGTAGAATGCAGTTTGAATTATAACTGTATCATCTGATAATCCTAAATAATGATTCCTTCAAAGATGTAGTTTGACAATAAAAATAAAATATATTTTTATTGACTACAAGATTAGCATGAGCACAGCTCTTGGAAGATGCATATGAATGCCAGATGTTATTTTTATTTTTATTTTCAAATATCCCATTCTACATGTTATAGAAAGTGAAATACTACAGCTGATACCAAATGGGCGAGTCACTAAGTACTATAAACACAGTTTGCTAATTGAAAAATGAAAAGTTGAAAAGAGTATGTATTTTTTCTTTTATGGAATCTAGGTAGTACTGTGAGAAAAGGGGCCTTTTTCTCCTCCCAGTAGTGTTAAAAATTGCATATACTTCTAAATTTCTTTTGAAGGGACCGGATTTGAAATGTTTAAAAAAAAATATATATGTATATATATGATTTTTGCCCAGGGGTGCAACAGCCTTTGTAAGGTTAACAAGCTGTAGCACTGTGCTTTTGGTGCAGGTGGCTAATTAGAGTTCATCACTGTCTTTAATCCCAGGGGAAGGGAGGAAACCTTTTAAATCTCTCTATCAAAAATAGACATAGTCAAGCTGCAAAGAAAGCCATGACAAGCTGGCTATGTAGGAGCTGTGTGAACAGTTAATTCAATTGGATCTTTAATTAAAATATATTCAATGTACTGCTATGCTTATATATCTTTAAATCAACTTTTTATTATTATTATTATTTATATTTAATTTGTTAAATATATACAACTGTAGTGGCTTGGTGATGACATTCATTATCTCAATGAAAGGAAGATTAACTAATCCGAGTTGCCGGATTAAAAAAAGTAAAGACCCCATTCACATGATTCTGAACAAGTATAAGGTCAGACTCACAAATGTAATTTGGTACCTAATTTATTTTTGATTGTAATGCCATGGAGGATTTTTCCTCCTGTTCTTGTTAGATCTGGTTCTGTGAATGTTTCTCCTGACAGTATATCCTCAAAAAGAGGAAAAAAAGGGAGGAGAGGAGGAGTGTTTTTCGAGTTGGATTAGCTCTCTGATCTGGTTTATTATTCAGCTCCACAGATGATTGTACTAGAACAAGCAGGGCGTCAGTGCAGGCGTGGAAATGATCAGTCCGGAGGAAAGGGGACTGGAAGCACTTAGCTGCCATTGTCAACATGAGATGTGTCCTTGGAACCAAAGAGATGCATTTCCTCAGGCCTCATTTGCACTGCAAGTTTTCTAAGAAAATCGTCTGTTGTTCACACAAGTTTGTAAGATGGCAAAAAATATCCCTGCTTCAAAGAAACTGTCTTCCCATACCAGGCCAGCCCTCAGCCACAACCAACACTGTCAGCAGCACTGGCACCTAGAAGCTTCTATCGCACTTGTAACACACTTTTTTTTTTTTTTTTTCCCTACCAGCAGAGCCTGTTATAGGGATAGCTACAGGCCTTGGGGCAAAGGCCCACAGGTGAGTATGTGTTCTAGTGGCACCACAAGGTCAGCAGATGGGAGCCAATGTAAGCGCAAATTTCTCACAATGAGAGGCAAATTTCTTACCAGCACTTGCTAATCCAAAGTAGAGAGAATATCTAGTAAGGGGCTGGAAAACTGGGTCAAGGGAAGAAAGTAACGGAAAAGGAAATAGGCAAGTTATATTACTTCAAGTAGGGTACTGACCTGCGGTAAATCGTACTGGTAAATCATACTGTCTTTGTTCCACTCCTTACAGATTTGGTTGTATTCCAAACAACTATTTTCCAAGATCACTAATCTACAAGTATCAGATATAAATTCTATGGACATTAGTGATAACGATGCTTAAGATCAGATAGTTCTCACAGATGGTTGTACAGAAAAGTCAGAATTTAAAAAAGAGGAAGCTCTCCATTCCATTCACATCTGGGAATAATAGTAGCAAGATAAAAAAGACCATTTTTTTTTTTCATCTACTATTAGGTTTGCAGAACTCCATTTCATTTTGTTTGGGAGATTCTCTGTTGATATTGTAGCACAGTGACTGATATAATGCTGCTTGGTAACAGCTCAGGCAGTAAAAACATACAGTACTACAAGTAGAAATACACATGATAAAGCAGCTTTGTACACACAACAGCAGGAAGTCCTCATGAAGGTAACAAGCGCATCAAGTAGGTACTATAGTAAAGAAGACAAAAACAGGATATATACTTCATGATAATTTCCCTTTATGAAATATTTGGATCAGTTCACTTTCCCATGATTAAGCCGAAAACTTTTTTTTTTTATTATTATATTGGTCAGTGACAAGTGATTATGCAAAGACATATAAGCCAGTGAAAGGAGAATTGTATGAAAAGTCTGTTCTTAATCCCCATTCCATCTCACTATTTAATTGTCAAATACACAAAATAGAGCTCTCTGAAGCTCAAGGGATGGCCTTATTATAGAGGCTTTATTGTATTAGTTGCATAAAGAATGCTTGCAGTACAAACAGGACTACTCTTTACAGTTTGAAATGGATATTTTTTTTTCCTAAATGAATTTAGTTCTAAAAGAGTTATGCAATATTTACATGTCTCAGCACATAAACATTCCATCCAGTTCATCAAAACACTTTTATTTAGTGAAAAACTTTTAAAACTAGGCCTGGTATACAAATGGGCCTGTCTGTATTAATATATTGTAGGCTATAGGTTTTACAAACTCATAATTCTCATTTTGATGGCAGGTGCTGAGGACATTGGGGACCAAGAGTCTGATTTGGAAAAATAAGTCCCAAAACCCTGTAGTAGTATCAAATATATGAATGATCCAAAACCAGGTTGGTATCTGCTGTTGATTTACATTACCCTTCCTTCATGCAGTAGTATCAATAAACACACTGTTTATCTTGATAAATTCCTCTTACTTATCAAAAATGTGATTTCTTCTCTTCCTTGCATGTAGGAGTACAAGCTTACTACTAAAAGCATAGAGAAAGTCCAGAAGTCTTTCCATATGTTTTCATTGACTGCATCCTCATGGCCATGTTATTGTTGTAATCTGAAGACACGAATTTTCCCATTTTTTTTAACTTGTGCAAATTTTCTTTTGAGTTTAATATTAAGACATCTTTTATACTAATCAGGTAATGCTTGATCTTATCATTCAGCCACAAGCCTTCATTATGTAGACTCAAAATACTTTTTCTTCAAAACAGTTGCATAAAAATTAAGATAGCTAGTCATGCTGAAAAGGATATTAATAGCAGTGCCATGCTGTACTATAGAATAATTATTTTTCCTGAAGAAAAGATACACAGAACCAGTAATCCAATCCTGCCATCTTAGCTTTTCCTTGTCTGTTATCAAATGAAACTTAAAAAAATATGTATTTCCAGAATTGCTTTTATCAAGACTGCAAAATTTGAAAATAATATAACTTAGAAACTGAGAAATTTTTTCCCTGTCAGCTGAAGTGAGAATAATGTACAGGAAAAGGTGATGTAATGATCATATCACTTACATTATTCTCTCCCTAATGAATAATCTTCTGCACTACAGATGAGCTCACTTACTATTATTGGAATCACATCTATAGGCCACAATACACTGCTGAGTATACCAGCTGTTTGGTGCTGTGTAATCTGCTTGTAGCTAACACTGTTCATTAGACTCACAAAACTATTATATGTGCTACATGTGGAGTAAATTTTACTCATGAGAAATCCAACAGACAAAAAAAAAGACAAAAAGCTTTTCCTTCCAGCAATTGTACTTGGGATTCACACCTTTTCTAAGCACAGCTATATCTTTCTTTGAAAACCAGTCCCAGACTATTATTAGTTTGGAACATCTAAAACATGTGATGAATGTTTTCTATTCTCACTTCAGCCAGAGCTCACGTGATTGACAAGTAGCCTAAGTTTAATTTCAGACTAAGGATGGAAAATCCTCTCGATTCCTATTTGCAGCTTCAAGGCAGACAGTCACTGTGCTCAGTTGTGAAACTACGCAACTTATGTAATGTGCTTTCAGTAAATGATGAATCATATTCTTATTTAAACCTGGTAAAATGAGTAACGCTGGGAGTCAATTTAGAATTCAAGAAATAACATAATTAGAGTCACTGACTAATGTAATTCAGTATTATAGATGGCCTGAATACACCAGCTTTTATTAATATTAATGAAGCAAGAATGGACAGAGAATAATGTATTGGATATAAAAAGTCTAAAACAAAAAATCTCTTCTTTAGAATAGGCAAATTACCTGTTGCTATTCACTTTCCATTCATCTAATCTAATCATTCTAATGGACTTGAAATAGTGCCAGGGGCATTTTAGGCTGTGATTCAGAAAGGGTTAAGCAAATGCTTAGTTGCATGAGGTTTTAGGTATTTTACTGAGTGCAATATTACAGGCTGTGCATAGCATACAAAATTTCTTTTTTGTAGTGGTATTATATATTTGTGGCAGTAGTTGTTCTACTGCTAATTGGACTCTTACCATTAAAGTAGGAATACAGTTTTCTCACTTCAGTGATTTGTCTCCATACTTATCACATTGCTTTTTAGAAGTTCACTTTTTGACTTTTTCTTTTTTGTATTAAAAAGATAGGAAGTGTTGCAAAGGAAATTGTTAAAAATCATTTCTCCTCCAAGTACCATTCTAACACTCTCATTTTCCCTTTAAACTAAATAATCAGTCATCACAAATCCAAAGCTGAACATTTATGTATGTATACCGTATGCACACACATATCCCTACAAAGCAGTAGTTATACCATTTCAAACTCAAGATTTTTTCCAAATTTTACAGATCATTAGGGAAAAAAAATCTTTAATATATGCAGGAAAGAAAGTAAGGTTCATAGGTTTTAATTAACCCGATGTACACACTATCAATTTAAATTTGTGTCTGATCTTTAAATGTCACTCTTCAGACTCTTCTAATATCATAAAATCAGCTGTAACTTCGTCTATATGAGTAACCTGGCATATCAAAATGAAATATTAATTATAATACTTTAAAAAATAGAGATAACTGTTCTGGTGTGCTTTTGTAATTGGATCTTATACTCTGATTATTCTGAAGCTTAAGGTTTGAGTTTAGGTTTTGGTCACCCTTTTCATTTTTGCTATCTTTTCTGTATTAGTCTTTTAAGCTTTTCTTTTTTCTTCTTTTTTTTTTTTTTTTTTAATTCACATTTCCTGTGTTAGATCTCCTGATCTCTGCTTGGCACAAGTTATTTGTAGACTTACTCAATGTTGCCTAGTAGGACAACACTAAAATCCATGCAGCTACTAAAAACATCCTTCTCGCTTTAGCTACAGAACCTCGCTGCCTAATCCCAGAGAATGAATAAATCATGTAAAGCAGACACTTTGGGAAGGACTGGACAATTTAGGAAACATTGTCAGCCTTCCCCTCTGCCCACAACTTTACCCACTGATGTGTGTTCCAGTAGCCTAGCCCAAGATTTTCACCAGATGTGATCAGCTGGGTTTCGCAGGCTGGGAGGTGGTGGCACAGAGAGTCCATTCATCAGACAGAGTGGGCCCAGGGAACCAAAGCTCCCCAGGTGGACTCTGCAGGCTGTGTAGAACTCCATCTGGTAGCCATTTGGATGATGTGAACCCAACTAGCATTTGAAATGACTTCCTCTTTCTTTCACTATGCCTCATTGTTGTGATGATGTGAAGCTCAAAGCTTATTTGATGTCATAGCAGTAACAGCAAATAGTTCTATGAACTTCTTCCTGCTTTCTCAGAGGCTTGAAGGATGCCTCAATGTGGAAGCTGTCTGCTGGTTATAAACTACAGCTATGATACAGGCACCTTGTAATTTTTTTTTTTAATGGACCAGCATTCACTCATCTTTTCAAACAAATTCCGTTTTAAAATTATTCAGATTTTAAAATTTCACAGTGAATTATAATGTCCATCAGTTTCCACTGAAGGTAGATGGAAATATTTAAGCATCTGTAAGACATACTGTTGAAAACATCTAGGAAAGCAACTGCTTAATTATTTACTGCTGTAGTTACCACCCCGAATGTAGCTAGTAGTGAAAGGCAACAAAATCTAGCCTTGGATGGAAAGGCATCCTGATGTTTGACAGAACCAATATGGCAGAATATGAATAAAAGAAATATTTTCATCATTGGGCCATAGCATCTTTTAAGAATATTTTTTTTTAGCTTTCATTTTATGAGTCTATATTGTGACATGGATTAAATTAAATGTGAGGAGCTCTATTACTGTTATTTCCTTCAGAGTGTGTTACCTATATAGAATATATTCACATGCCAACTTCCTCCAAATTCTAATCAATTTGTAAGTCAGGATACTGTAGAAATGGATATTTCTACAGATACACATATTTCTATAGGATTCAGAAATGGATATTTCAGTATCCTGTTATAGGATAACAGGAGTTTAGGAGTAACAGGAAAAAGGATGATATAGTCAGAGGAGAAATGAGTCAGGTTTGGTGAACAGGGTGAAGACTGGCCTAAGGCATGCCCTTGGGCACTAAGGGATCCTAGTTCCCTGATAAAATGCACCTCTTGGAACTTCTGGAGACTTCAGTGAGCAGTACAACAGTATTAGATAAGCCTAGGTTTGTCATGAAACCAGGGAGTAAGATTTTTAACTAAAAATTCTGAAGGCTAATAGGAGTGACACTGATAAAACTTGAGGTTTTGCAAATACAGAGAATATAACAGTAGTCCTATGTGAGGCTTGAAAAAAACAATTACCGTGTTATAAGTGGCAGAGTGAGGACTGGAAATGAGAGATGTCAATTCAAATTATCTACTTGAGATTTTGCATCTAAATACAAGGAAATCTTCACAAATACAAGTCCATTGTGAATCCCGCTGATAGTAATAGTCTCTCTACAAACAAATGCGATCTTTGTCTATCTACATAAACGACAAGAAAAAGTCTTGAAATGTGTGATTTCACATCAGAGCTGTTGCTCTCGGATTTCTTCAGGTAAACTTCTGACTTGAATTTCCTTCCCTGGATACAAGCCTCAGAAGCATACTTTTCACCCTGATGCAGATGAGGAATTAGCCTTTTATTACATACATTTAAGTTACATTTCAATACACTAGAAATCTACCATAGTATGAACAGCATTTAAGTCAAAATTAATGAAAAAGTTATTCAGACTTCAACATGGTCAACCCCTACCTAAATTTTGATGTTGAATTCCTCAACCTCAGCCTCAACTTCATCCTACTCTTCAACTCTGTACACCTCCCTATGGTTCCTTATTTTATTATATAAACCTTATAAGAAACAGTCTTGCATATTTAAAGGGAGAAGAGCCAGGAAACAGAATTGGTCAGCTCTCTAAAGAAGAGCAGTATTTTTCTAAACTGCAGTTTGCCTTTTAAACTGCAATTTAACAACTTCAAGAACATCTTAGCGCTGCCTGTTCATTTAATGTTAGGTCACTAGACAACACTTTTAATATTAGGTCATTAGAATCTTAGTATGTGATGCCAGGATCATTTACACTAATCTGAGCTCCAGCAGTGCCAGAAGGCAAGATCCCCACCATGCTCCAAGCTGTGCATTTCCACCAGCTCCCTCACACATGGCATTTCAGCAGCTATCAGATATGCCAAATGAGAAAACTGATATGACTGAAAAATATATCTCCAGAGGAAAACAATGCATCTCAGAAAACTGAGATGCAGTAGAACCCTTTATTTGAAAATTTAGGTCATTGTAGCACAGTTATGCTCCCCTAGGCTGGGTCTTCTGCACTTAGTAGATAATCATATCCTGTCTGTTTTTTAAAAAGAAGACTTATGTGTTAAACAAATGTGCTGTCTAATTATTGCAAGATCAAGAAGAGCAACTATAGTGCAGAACACACTACATATCAAAATAACTATTTTTACTCTGGTCATGGGCTGCTGCAAGTCTATATGTGGAATAGCATTGTCCTGTGGGAGAGAATTTAAGATTTTAATGGGGATAACCAAAGCAATGTCATGTGAGTAGGTTCTTATTTTTGCCACATAAATTTGTTTTACATTAAAGGTACTGCCTGGAAAGCTTTTTATTGTAAATAAAAGAGTATTATGCAGAGGACTATAAAAGCATAATTCACAGGACAAATATTTCATTTGATCTAATGCAAAAAATAATCTGCTGTACTAGGTCAGAAATGAAAATGAAAATATAGAGTCTCTTGTCTGCAGCTATTCCCACCACCAGAACACAAGTTACCTTGGCAGAGGCCTATGCAAAAAATGATCTCTCCCCCCAAAAAGCTCCAAGTAATAATAGTGGGAATCTTACAAGCCAGCACTGGGAATAGATTCATCAGTCTTCGGGTGGGCACGCACAGAGTCTGTGCTCGGTTTGGCTGAAGCCACTGCTATGAGTCACTCACAATTTTACACAGAATGTGTTGTGGAAGATTAAACAGACTGAATAAGGCGTTCACTGCCTTCACCATGTGTGTTTGAGATCTTTTCCATTTTGCTTCAGAGTGAACAAAACAAGAGCATTTAACAAGACAAGTGTCTTCAGTGTTTCAGATTCTTCCTCACTCTCTCTTCTACTCCCTGCAGAAATTTGAAGACAGCTAAAATAATTTATTTAAAATAAATGTCTTCTCATGAAAAATGCTCTTCACAGTGTAGCTAGTTACGCTGCACATTGTTGCAATAAAGATTAGAATTTGAAACACACTATTTTTAGTGCTTACCAACCAGTACTTTGAATGTGCTTGCCTTTTGTCATAGTCTTTTCTGACAATGGAAGCAAAGAATTTTGAGGAGAAACCTACAGATTTGTAGGCAGAAAGATGGGACATTTGTACCACATTTGTATAAAACAATCAAATAAAAAGCAATAATAAGTGATATTATAAATTTGTTATTCTCTCACTCTTCCAGCAAAGGTATAGAAGCAAGAAGGTTGATTCTTCCTCCTATCCATGCTCTCTGATGTGCAGCACCTGAATATTAGTTTTTCAAAAAGAGAGGCTTTCTAAGTAGCTTCAAAATGAAAATAACAGGTTAAGATACAAGGAAAAGGATCCTATCTTACTTGGCTTTTACATGACTGTCTTGTTAACTTGGTACTTACATTGTTAATATGTCCTTCTGGAAATAATGAATGCAGGAGATTGTTCCATTATCTTGCATCTTATATTATATAATAGTGAGCTGAGATGCAACACTGCCAGTGTACTGTAGCACATAGTTCAAACCATTTTCATTTTTTTCTCATCTTTGTGTGCCACTCATAAAATCCAGATGCATTGCCAAACTCTTCAAACACATTTCTAGCAGCAACTTGAGCTGAACAAGAGCCTCTCGTTCCTTGACAGACTCCTTAGGCAGTTGTGTGGGTGGCTTTGGAGTTTCTTTGTGGTCTTTCATGTGGTTGAGTTGCTGATGGGCTGTTTTGTCTGCTTTGCCCTCCTGGGTATCAGCTCCCTTTGATTTTGAGGAATTTGCACATCTTTATCCATCTGAGAGTACAGTTCTGTGTAAAAACTTCTGAATTATGCAAAGTGTACTTCTATATAAGAAAAATATATCTTAAGAAAATATATTTTATAAATCCATGACCTGGATTATAGATAGATTAAAAAAACCCTCAAAGTATGACATTAAACATTTGATGTTGATCATTTGATTATAAATTATGTCCTTAAAAAATACAAAAGCTAGAGATTGAATATTTTCCTGCAAAATTGCTCAAACTAAATTTTGTGTGTGCAGCATCAGTGTGGGTCTTGTATCTTAACCTTATTCCACTCACAAATAGTATATTGGGGATATACCATATAGGAGTTTACACTCTTTATCACACCCCTGTCACTGGTTAGGCTAGCCAAGCCTCTGATTGAATCAAAAGAGCAATAACCATTGAGTGCTCTTTGTCCTCTGGCTCTCAGCAAGTAGACGAGCACGGAGAGAGAAAATAACATGAATTTTGAATTCGGCCAGCACAGCTGAGCTGAGCTGAGCTGGTTGAGTGTCGTTATGATTTCCTCAGCACGCACAGGGTCTCTTCATACAGCAAGGGAAGAAAATGGAGCCCCACTGCCAATATCTCTGAACAAAAGTGCTTTCCCAATGCTACCTCTGATAAATGCTTCTGCTCTGCCCACCCACCTTGTTTAAGGAAATTGACAGGATGTGGGTGATAATAATGGATGTATTGGTTGCTGGGTCAGAAAATGAAAAGGGATTAGTAGAAATTTTATACTATAATAATTCTGTCTATATTGATGATATTTTCACCATTTAATAGGCTAACTGTAAGGAAAATGTTTTTTAGTCATGGAGCATGTGCAGTTGAGTTTGGATCTGTCAAATTAGTGACTGTATAAGATGTTTAGACACACGATCTGTGTCTCCGCTTGTCAATTTGTTTTGGTTTTCTTAGGCAGATGTTGTAAATTAGCTGTAAAAACATAAAAGGAAGGCAAAGATCCTTACCGGTAGTTTCAAGTTTGATATGGAATCCATACAGACTTGTTCACACAGATACTGAAACTGTTATGACTCAGCAAAGGTCCTGCAGTGACTTCAAGTGATTTTCTGCTGCCATTTGCTCATTTCTTGGCATGCAGCATCAGCCACACATCTTATTAGCTTCCCAGAAATCTATGAAATGTTGAGCTCTGATGCTTTCCCCCAACCACAAAGAGACAGGAATACTTTAACCATTAATCTCCTTGAGTACAGCCAAATATATGCAGTCTCATAAATGTAAGAGGAAGCTTATCAAGATAGAGTTGAACACTATCGCAGTAGTTTAGAAGTGAGATTTCTATGATGCTTGTAAAGCATCTTAAAGATAGCCAGAAGTTTGCTCCTTGTTTTAAATTTACCTAATTTACATGATATGACCTGTAAATGACCACAGTATTTAAGGACTGTATGACAATTCATCAGTGAGTTATCAAGTGTGGTGTTCAGAATATCAAAAGATAAAAAGATTGTCTCCAGTTATAGTAAAACATGCACACTATTTTTAATCAATATTGAAAGTAATTATTGAGAGAATTTTAACTACATCTGCTGACAAAAAACTGTACATTAATAATGTACACATATACTTTTACTGCTCTGTCTACCTTCTGTTCTGTAAGCAGGTAAATAGATACAGTAAGCAGTTTGTTACTACCATCATCCTGAACTACATATCATATGCAAGTCTAATAAGCACAGTCTAAATTATGATATTATGTTTATCAGCCACATCAATGTGGTCATATATTTAAGCAATTAAGTTTGAGCTCTGTGATAAAGCACACCTTTTTTTTTTTCATCCTTATATCTTATAGCACATTATACATGTGATAGCAGATGATAATCTAGTATTAACAAGCAGTTTTCCCCACTCTGTCTCCACAGTAATTACTGACATGCATTCCTGATGGTCTGCTTCAGGTAGAAAAATACAAAAATTTTAAAAATACTAAATCTTAAGGGAAAATAGAGTCTGAAAAACAAGGATTCCACTAGCATAAACATAACATCTGTACTCATTTTAACTCACCATCAGTGACTATCTTGGAGCTGTCAGAGGGCAGTCATGTGTAAACAGTTTGCATCAACAGAAAAATTTTAGTGCCTATTTGCTTGGCCTCTTAAAGCTTTCTGCTATATATGGTGTTATGTATACTGCTGTATAGGTAAATTCTCAGTTTTCTGCAAAGGAATGCACCTTTTCAGAGCTCTACCAGTCAAGAGCTACAGGAAGAGGTTAAGGTTGATGACTTGTATGAGACACAATAGCTTTTTTTTCTTTTTAGTTCTCTTTTCAATGGCTTCTAATTCACTACAAATAATCTATGGCTGGAAAAAATATAAAAATACTGACACTGATAGTATTACTTCTGAAAATCAGAATCCAGTCATCCTATGCCCTGCTTAGGATGACTGGAGACAATAGTACACACTGTTCTTAGTTATTCTTCCCGATTATCAGTCTTCTTTGTTACTCATATTCTTTACATAGTTGCTTAAGAACAACAATATGCTTGCCATAAAACAAATATCTGAACTGACAATAATGGAAATAATGGAAAAGACGGAAGATTTTGTCTCATTTTATGATGATTTCCTTTACAGCAATATAGCTAGATGTTTTCCGGAAAGAGCATTTCAATTGTGTAATTACTGAAATATGGAAAGCTGTCTGCAAACGAGATTTCAATATATTGTATGATTAGCCATTATTATTACATTTTCATGGTTGCATGTGACTGGAAGCAAAGTGTAGTGGCTTTTTAATTGGTTGGAAACAATTAAATGTGAAGTAGAAATGCAAAGGTACAAACAGAACCACCTTTTCTTATCCCTGCCAACAGACAAAGAATGTGGACCAGTGTGGTGATAGGCTGTCTGTGTAGGTATGTGTGAGTTCTGCACAGCAGAGTTAGATGACTTTTTCTGTCTTTAAATGTGTGTTCTGGCTACCACAGTCCACTTAGAGTAAATGTACAGATAAGCATGGGGTTATGTGGCAGTTTATTCCACACAGTCAAAGGTAAACTGCTAATAGAATCTACATCTGTGAAGACTGCTTTCTCTCCTTTTTTAAACAAACTCCATACCACAGCCATACCAGTTCAGAATACAGTATGAGTTTGAGTGTGAAGTTAAACATAGTAAATCTCATTAACTAACAGGCTTTTTAAATGCTTTACTGAAACAGGGATAGAGTTCTCAGCTGCATTAGAGTAGCTAAGGGTGAAAAGCATCTTATCCTATGCAGATAAAGTCCACCTTTACTCCTTACTTGTTTTTAATAGATATAGGATTTTGTCCAGATGTTTTTAAATACTTTTGAACATATAAAATATTGGGGTACTTGCTTAGCTATAAAAGCCTTATCCTTACTTGCTGAGGTCTCGTTAAGTGACACAGGTTGTAGAACAAATGTAGCATTCTGACATGGTAGAAGGTTAAACCTTGGTACTTCTCACATCCTCTGGAAATAATCCACACACTCATTGGATTCCATGGGTTCCTGCAGTTCTCTGGCTCAGAGGTTGAAACTGGCTCTAGACTCTAGGTCTGTTTAAAAGAATTATCAGAAAGATTAATATAATTATTTTGAAGCTTCCTACTGTTTCATACATATATAGACACACTTGCTTTTATTTTTAGTACTTTTTTCAGCCTGATTTTTCTTGTTTTCAACCAGTATTTAAAACTCATACGTTTAAGCATGCTTTGGGCACTTTTCCTTCAAGAATCATAGAAGTTGTGTAGTTGCTCTGGTCTTTGCTCAGGATGACTTCTTAAAACCTCTTCCAAGGCTGCTGCTTTCTGAGGAAACTTCAGCTGACAACAGATTCAGTTTCTTGCTGATGAGCTAATGAGCTATTGAGGCCACTAATTATGTAGTAATTTTTGTATTGTAAATATTTCTAATCATAGAGAACAAAATCAAGATAATAATTGAATTTGTACAGATCCCTAAAAATCTTTTCTTCAGTACTCACAGTCTTAAGGATATTTCAGGCATTGGTTTACAGTTCTGCTATAGAGGTACAAATTATTGAGTGAATTTGGAGCAATCTCAATGTGAAATCCAGACTGTTTTAATGACGAGTTATTAATATTGGGAAAAAATACATAACAGCATTTTGTGTGAGCTTTCTTGGACAAACTATCGGATTTTCAATTCAAATGGAGTGTGATTTTGACATTTGCATGTTCATTGGACAAACCTAAACAATGAATATTTAGAGTAAGATCAAGTAAGTGATGAGAGGATTTTTTTCATGTTCTCAGTAGTTCAGCCATTACATTTTAACTTAAACTGAAACAAAAACCTGCTAACATATAAATTAAAACTTGTTTGAGATTTTGTGCTTAGTTTTAAGAGATTTGAACACAACCTTGCCACAGATTTTGCTGCAAACTAAACAACTAAAAAACTGCTCTGAAAATCACACTCAAGGCTTGTCTACATAGCCATGTTGGCCAGACTAGCTATTCAAAGCAATTGTGCATATGTACAAAAATACCTTCCAAAATAAATCAATGATTTTCTGGAATAAAAATGTCACAGTGGGGAGTCATTCCAGTCTTACACCATCAAAATTATTTCAGAATAGCTGCACTATTCACTTTTCCCATGCAGACATGCAGTGATGTCCATACTTGTTTCATGGGCTTGTGTGGTTACGACTCTACTTGCTCTTATAAACCAGATTTTAAAAGAATATGACAAAAACTGAAAACTCTCCATCAGATTTCATTAACAACAAATATTAGCTGAAAGATCATTTAAGAACGACGATCATTCTGAAATGTTGCTTCTCTCTTAATTTCCACCATTAATATGTAGTGACTCTCATTCTTTTCCTAACATCTGTCAGTTATGCATCTCAGGTGGCCAAAAAGTAAGTAATCAAAAAGTGATGTTGCACAAACTGGATTGACAAGGTAATTTGAGCAGAAATCTTTGCTTAAAGCTGTAAGTGTGATTTCACATTATAAAAATCCTCGCTGTTTCCACATTGCATGATGTTAGCTTATAAATTTTGGCTTCTTTAAGTGCTAACAGAAAAGCAGACGGTTATCTCAGTATGGGAACTGTGGGAAGCAAGAGGTATGGCTTATGGCACAAACTTTGGCAGCTACTGCTAGAACTGGTGGCTGATGAAGATCTAGAAACTAATCTGGAACATAGTTAAAATACCTTAACAGAAGAACAACTCGTGATCATAGGCTGATGTAAACACCCTGACATTCATTTGGGAGCAACATTGGCTAATAGTGAGTACTTCAGTAAAGCATGTAAGAAAAGCAACAATACAGTAATAACTACTTCTAAATTCTCTCAGCTAGTCTGCAATCATATTCAAAACAAGATGGAAATACAGGTGACCCTTGCAGCAGCAAGCTGGGGCATTCTCAATAGTGAATGTTACTCCATTCAAATGATAAGTCAGCATGTGATGTGCCAGCACAAACAGAATCATCACATACTGACTTTTGAAATTATTTCAGAAAACTAGTGTGCCAAGGCCAAAGGGAACCCAGTAAGATAAACCTGACATTCAAGGTCAAAACCCAGGAAAAATATGGCTATGTTATTCAGGCCAAATGCTGGAATCAGATGGGCCAATCTATGACTGTATTTCAGTGAAGACTGGGATTAATTTTCCTGTTGTTTTTCATTTTACTGTTGTCTGACATGGTGTCCAAGAATGTGCAAGATCTGACAAAGAGTTTTTTCCAAGATGTTTAATAAATTTGTGCTTTAGCCTTTCCCTGGGATGGGATACATACAGAGATATTTTCAGGGTTTCTGTCCTCAGTACTCTCCCTTTCTACATGAAACTTAAAGGAATGTAATCATCTTGAGACCTCTGTCCTTCCTCAAATTTGGCTGCAATTGCCCTGTGGGGTGCAAAAGTTATTCAGGTTGGAATTTTTTCCACCAGGACAAAGAACAAAAAGTTTTTTTTTTTAATAATACTTAATAAGTTCATGAACTCCTCAGTTTTTGGAAACTCTTAATGGTAAACAAAGTATCTTAAGTATTGAGGTAATGTGATTAAGTATTAATGCAACATTGCCATGCTTTACTTTCTCTGGGATGGCACTGTGGCAAAATTTCAGCCTAAAACCAAAGTTCCACCACAGAGTTGAAAACAAAACCTGTCATTCTTGCACTGTGCCTTTAGCTTGGTAATTACAAGGAAGAGAGAAATATTATCATTGATATAAGAGATACCAAAATTCTAGAGAGTGGCTGCCTATTTGGAGTGTGCTCGCCCCACATGCATCTAATTGGTTCCTCTGCAATTATGCTTAAATCATAACAGTCTTTGAGACTGGAGTCTACAGTTACCAAAAGGGGCATGTTTATGGTCTAAGTGGTATTTGGAAGTGCTGGCAGTGCCTTTCAAAAAGGCCTGATGTTGCCATCTGTGGCATCTTTTAAGGGAAATGGCTACTTAGCATGCTCTTAAACTCTAATTTGGGAGAGAAATACCATGTCTGGAACTTGTCTATACAAAGTTGCCAACCCTTGTTCTCTCTTATCCATATAGGTATCTTTTAAAATGTTATTGATTATATTAGTCTGCATCTCCAGATGAGCTGCTTTGGAAGCTTTTTGGTCTGACAGGAAAATCATTAAAAACATCATCACAGTTGTTAACTTTATTAGTAGTCAGAGTAAAAATATAAAGTTCATCTGAAAATAGGGTTTAGCATTTTGTAGCTTTTCAAAGCCCATGGCTGCTCATCCTTCTCTAGTTTGTGAGGACTGGAATACATGAGAGATTTTACAATGTCGATGGTCTTTTTCCGTATGAAGACAGCCTTGGAAATACACCACAATTAAAAAGCAATCATTGAAGTCTAAAAATGATCACAGATTTTTTTTTTTTTTTTTGAGCTCGCAGAAGTTGTTCACAGTTCTCTGTGAGAAACTTAGGTCTGGAAAAAAAAAATGAAATATGGCAGGTACAGCAGACAGCTCTGATAGGGACTGCCTAGCTAGCCCATTCTAAGTAATATAGGCCAAAACATTGAAAGGACTTAAAACTGCATGGAGTGCAGTATTACTGAGAGTATATAAGGACACCAGGAAAAAAAAAAATTATTTATCTTCTGCTTCAACAGCTATTTTGGATTAAACCTAGGGACAGTTGTGCCAGTAGACCCAGGTCTGCCTTTTGGCTAGTGTAGAGAGGTCAGATATGCTGAGAAGGAATTTATTTGTAACCAACATAGTTCTGATGGCAAAAAAAAAATGCTGATGCAAATACACTAATGAAATTATTGATTTTGATATGATTTTGATTCTGAAAAAAAAACAGAATAGGATGGCTACAAGTGCAGCTCTGCTGCTATAAACCGTGACTTCACCAGGACCATCTTGCTAAAGCCTTCTGCAGTCTACAGATGGGCCTGCCTACAGGCTGTTTTGAATGTGTGTACTGTCAGTGAGCGTCCAGAAAAAAAGACAAAAACCAGTAGCCAAGAGCAGGAATGCTAATTTAGTATTTTCCTTTAAGAAAGTATTTTTAATATTTTCCTAATTTAATATTTTCCTTTAAGAAATAACCTAGGAAAAATATTTTTCTTTCAGTTGTATGTTTTTTAAATCATTATTGACCATGTCCTCACCTCCAAAGATTTTCTTATTCCAAATAAAATTACAGGATAAGAGAGCTAGATTTTCTCCTACAACAGAAGAACTAAGATTGCAGAACCTGTTTCCCATGCAGCAGTTTTGGCAAGCTTTGTAGGCATTACACTGCAGGAAGACTTAGGGAAAAAACAACTAGAAAACAGGGAAAATATTTTCGATGTTGAGCTTGTATTTTGAAAAAAACGATGTTTGTCATTTTATGACAGTCGCTCATTTTCCCATTAGCAGGACAACTCACTGTACTCCTTTCTGCCTTGAAAGCCAAGAGGTACAGCAGCATGGAGCTGCAGCCACCCCACTGATAACTCAGATCAGCAACATGGGGAGCTACATGATGCTACCAACGTTAAATCAAACTACATGTGAAGGTCCCGTCAAAGTCATTTGGGGTCTAATTCAAAATATTTTTGTGTTTTGAGTTTTGTGGTCAGCTGGATAAAAAAGGGTATAGGGTTGGCTTCTCCTATCTAAAGCAGCAACTGAAAACAGGTATAACATGATGCAGAACTGGAAGTACTTAAGATAGAGGAATGTATTTGTGTGTTGTGGACAGTATCAAACACTACAGGTAGCTAAAATTTGTAGTTGAACAATATAAAATTCAGGTGAGTATGTAAGCAGCCTCTCTTCACTTTCCATTGCTGTTAGCTCAGGCTCCAGCATGTTTGGAGAATTGTCATTTGAAAATGTTATGTATGCCTGCAATTATGCCGAATGTCAGTAGTGTAGATCAACTAGTGAAAATGATGCATCATTTACCAAGTGCTTAATTTCTCATTTGCTTACTAAAGTATATGAATAAACATCAAAACGTGGTCTACACCGAAGAAAAGCTTTCCCACAAATTCTGAACACTTTTAACCTGTATTTGTAAAAGAGATTTAAAAGTCATTGTTGGTCTGTAGTTTCAGCTCTGAAGACATTACATTTGCAGAGTGTTTATCAGTTTAGGAGACATTTCTTCAGTTTGTTTCCATTGCAGGATACCAACATCTCTCAGGCTTTGTTAACATGAGGGTTTCCTTTCAAGAGCACTGTGGGAAAAATATAGCTACATTTGAATATTGTCTGTATGACAGCTTCCTCAGGGTCAACAGCTGACAGCTGTACTGATTAACAGTTACAGGTTCAAAATCTCACAGTAAGCAAGGCCTTACTGACTTTAATAGAAGTTACTCACATGATGACTACAAAATAAGGATTGCTTTCCCACATAAAGACTTGCTTAAATACAAACAAAATACTAGTTTTTTAAGAACAAGTTATTCCATTACCACATGTGCAAAGTCAGAATCAATTATTTAAGAATTTTTGTCACTAAAACATTAAGTAGATTAGCAAAACAAAACCATTCATAGCTCAAGGTCCTTTCTGCCTGTGGTAACTTTTAAACAAACCCATTTTGGAGTTTTGCCTTTGCACCTTTTTCTCTAGACTGATTAACCAATGTTTATCTGTAGTTTTGCAATTTCCACCTCTTGGAAGATATGTAAATCATCATTATCTTGAGCTTTGTATTTCCCTGAAAAAAAAGCACGAGGCTTACTGTTAAGGTTATGTGTGAAAAGTCACCTTCTGTAAAGAGCTCAGCCTTCTGTCTTTGTTTTGATGTGGGTGTAGATTAAGAATTTAACAAAAAGTGTTAGTAAAGTTCACAGTACTTTATGCTTTTCTGAGCCTTAAATACAAACTTTCTAAAATAAGATGTAATTCAAGTCTTCTTCCTAATCAGACATATTTTAATTTCTTATGTAGTTCATTGACTCTCACCTGGCAGCCTTGGCTTAATTTAAATACTGCCTGCAAGAAAAAGGAATCTCATCTTTTATAACTGAAAGTTTGGATTTTTTTTCCAAGTCTCTGTCACTTGTTTTAATAAAATATAATACCTTTCCCCACAAATCATAAATAGAAGAAATTCAAGAGATTATTATGAAGAGATTTCTGAATGATTTAAAGAGGGAGCCAAAACACACACACACAAAAAAACAAACAAACAAACCAAAAAGACTGAACACACCTGTTTACTTCTCGCACTCTCAGAATGTCAGAACAAAGGTTTTGCAACTAAACTGGAGAACAAAAATGCAAAATATTTGCTTTTATTTTGAAAACAGTTTTTTTTTTTTCTAGTCTTTAATTAAAATTCTCAGCCTTGTTGCACATTAACTTCTGGTCTCTTTTACTAAGATCGATGAATTGTAGTACTTGTCTTTTGTAAACAATTTGTAAAGTTCTACTAAGATGTCAAATTTAATTTCATCACTGAATATAGTCTTTCAATTGAGTGCTGGTTTTCTTCCAGCGACTCCCTAAGATTTACCAGAGGCCTAAAAGAGGAAGCAGTTTATATTGGTTATATGTGATCAACAGTGATCCCATATATCAGAAGCTGGTTAAGAAGGAGTGGGAAGAGGGCCTCATCCAATCCCACGTGCTGAGAGTCCCTTTGCATCTGGTGGAATTTAGTAAGACTACTTGATGCTCACCATTAGCTGCCTCCAAAGATCTGGCGTATCCAGCTGCACAGCACAATGTGTAATAGGCAGGAGAAGCAAGCTTGGCTTAGCTTTTTCACCCATTTGGCATCAATGGGGCTGAGGACTCATAGAATAGCAGCTGCAAAATGTTGCCAGATGAGGATAACTTTAAACTGGACACAAAGGAATTTCACAATTTCTAGCAGTGCTATTGCTAATGGTAAATCATGGTAAAAAATATTGCACATAGGGCTGGAAAAATAGAGATATCTAATATTAATTTTGATTTATGAAGATTAACTAAATTAATTTTCGTTTTTTCTAAGAAGGATGATACCCATGATTACCTGCATTAAGATTAAACTGTTTCCATTTTCACCTACAAGTCTGTTCAGATTTTTAATATTCACCAGGCTAAACTTATCTGGTTAATGACATTGCATCCACATTACAGAAATGCTTGTTAAAACCAAGAGCAAAAACGCTTCTCCTTTCAACTGGGATATCCTGTGTATTTTATATCTATATTTGCAGAACCTAGCAAAGCAAACACTTTAACCATTTAGGTGATATCATGAGTAATTAACTGTTAACAGTGTTCTCAGGAAAAGCGTGACATTGCGTTAATGTTCTACAGGAAAGTATAAATGTAAACAAAGGAAAAGTTTGTCTTGGGAATCACAGAGATAGCTAACACTGAGGAATAGAAGTAGATTGTAATGTGTGAGAAAAGGAAGTAAGAGTAATTACTAATACATTTGCTAACATTCACCTATGTAGTCTAAAATCTTGTGGTTACATCTCCTCCAGCTTGTGAAAGAGCACAGGGCTCTGACTCCCTTGACTTCAGTGTGATTTGTACCAGAGGTGTGCTCAATGTTTGATGTTAGAATGAAGGAGTATTCCTCTTATGAATTGTCATATTAGAAGTAATTTCATTTTCTAGCTGGATGATTTCTGTTTCACCTATCCAACACGGAATTATTATTATTTGGCAACTTCTAGGTAAGAACTCAATAGTAACTGAAAGCAGTATTTCTTAGTTTTCTGGTTTGGTTTTCTCACACTGACCATGGCCCTGCTTAGAAGACATTCCTCTGACAGAACAAACAAGCAAAACCCTGAAGTATTACAGATCTCAGAAGGACAGCTTCTGAGCGCCAGGACAGTGTCTCTCAAAGGAGAACACTACATCTTCCAAGCAGGGCATGGCTCTGTGTGCATTTCTGTCTTGCACTTTTGTAGGGCCCGGGTATCACCTCCTCAGGGCGGCTAGTCTAATACTTGAAGAAGCTTTTAGGAGGGAGAGAAATAATAGGCATATCCTGGGAGGAGAGAGAAGAGAGTAGAGCAGAGAGAGTCTGAGAGGACAGCAGACAGTATAGTGGTTTGGACCATTGCTATAACATAACTCATAAGAAAAAAAAAAAAAAAACTTGCTTTGAAGTGACTGGAGTGTTAAGAATGATGACAAAATATCAAATGTGATGTTAAAAGGGTAAACACAAAAGTTTTAACTCTGCCCGTGACACTAGCAGGTGCTTGCCCTAGGGAGGTGCTTGCCCTGGGTGAGGATGCAGGTAGGCCAGGAGAATTCTCTCCAGCCTCTTGTTTTCCCTGTTTTTCTGTCTCTCATTCTCTTCTGACAAGTTTCCTTGCTCCTGGTGGTCCTGTGAATAGTGCAACTTTTCTACCAGCCCTCTGAGGTTGGATGGGAAAGAAGGAAACGGGGAGGAGGGGAGCAGCTGGGGCTGAGCTGCCTTCTCTGAAGGCCGTGGTGCTAATGGACTGCAAAGAAACTGTTGCTGCCTGCCCCATGCTCTTCCCCTACGCCCTGACCAGCAGCAACTGCACCAGGCCCCATGGTGCCTCCTTGAGAGAGCCCAGGTTCACCAGCCTAGGCAAGGCAGCTGTGGGACTGCGCTCTGAGGAGCAGGGCTGCAGGGCACAAGGAAGTTGTCTCAGGAGGTGTCTCTGCAGGCAAAAGATGCAGATATTTAGGGAAATGAGGGGAAGGCCCCTGGAGGCAGTGCTTTGATGAGGCTCTGAGTGCGGCAAACCTGCTCGAGGTGCAAGGGGCCCCTACTAGAACATGAGGAGTAGGATTTGAAGAGCTTTGCCTGGATGGAGCCTTCACATACTTTGTTTTTTTTTTATACAATGGCCTGGGGCAGGGAAAGTAGAAAAAGCGTGTTGTGTCACTGGAAGACCTCAGATGCCTAGGTTGAGGCAGGCAGGAGAACGGAGGTACAAATACACGTTTGGGAGTAAGTGAATGGGAATAATGTAAAGGAGAAGGGAGAGAATTATAGGAAAGCAGAAAGAAGCACAGCCAAATAAGCTGGAAAACTGCTATGTAACAGTGTGTGCAGGTTCAGTCCTGTGTGCATTGTTAGTATGCTGAAGCAAAACCAGAACAAAAATCATGACAAAAGCACCGAAAAGGGGACAGCACCTTTAAAGAACAATCAGGAGGGGGAAAATTTCACAAGCTGAAATGACTATCACCTGCAAATTGTGTCACTTGAAATCATTTTGTCACACACTTTTAATACCTGGCAAAGACTCCATTTTGGGAAGCAATGTTGGAGGTAAAGAAATCTGTGCTTGGTAACTAGCCTCTTAACTGAAAAATCGGAGCCATTTCCTTCTAGTTAAGAACGGAAGAAGGAATTTTCCCAGTCTGTGTTTCCCAGAAATGATATTTGGCCATCTTAACATGCTTGGAGATAAACCCTTTTATGTAAGCAGTGTGACCTGCTGTATGTCCACAGGGAGCGCTCTGACTTGATTGCAAAATTGTGTCTTTGTGTTTAGGAAGTACTTCCCTTCCCTGTGAGACAGATCAGTGAAAAAAACGCAACCGTTCAGAATGCTCTGTAAGTCCTGAACTTGTGTTACTTAACCAAGACCAAATGGTTCTCCCACCATTGTGGGTTGCTGTGGTGTGGCAGGAGTAGAGGAATGCTTTACGCTACCATTTTTGCCAAATTCACTTAGTTTTGTGAAACTCAAGTCTGCATGAGTGAGGTTCAAGAATGGTTAGATTAGAACATTTGAAAGTTCCTCAAAATCGTTCCTTCTTGCTGACTCGATTTCTTTTGAATTTGCAAACTACTTTTCCCACCATTGCTGATCTCTGGCTAGTATTGGCTGTATCAGGCCAAAAAAAAAAAAAAAAAAAAGCAAAAGTGTGGAAAAAGTGTGATTCTGTGGGTTGTCTCCTGCCTACTGGTAAAACTAGGATATTGACCTATAGCACTTCACACTTTTTTGGAGTACTTTTCTAGACTTAGATAAAAGATGATTTTAGTGATCTGTTAGCTAACTTCAACCTAATTATCTAATCTCATGAATTATTGTGCATGCTAATACAGTATATGCCAAGTATAGTTTGTCTCATCGGTAACATAAGTTTAGACCATGTTAGAATTCACTGGTTAATAGGTAAAAAAGTAACTACTGAATTACTGCATAAAAGACAAAATTAGACTAGTTTGGGGCACATAATATAAATGAAAGAATTTTGAATCTTCCAGAACTCCATGTAACGGAGACACAATACTTGAAAATTTGCCTTTTGGTATCTTTATGACAAAAAGAGTGATTCATAGTGTTACTGTCCTCTTTTCATCTCTGAGCTCTGTCACGTTCTATGTAAGCTCGGGATGGAAATAGAGGATCAGCTGAACTGCCCTAAAAATTCATTGCCTGGGAAATGTAGCAGTCTCATTCTCCCTCCTCTACCTTTTCCTTTGCTCTCAGCCATGAGACTGTTTGCCCCCATCTTTGAACTATTTCTAACATATATTGCATGTTCCCTCTTCAGATCTGTTGCCTGCAAAACAACAGGCACTTTTTACCATGGATCAGTCTTATGCTGGGTTAGTGATTTGGACTGGTGCAGGGAACAGGTCTGACAAGCTCAAAAGGCAGAAGCAGGTAAACAGCGTAATCACCTTCTGGGAGAAGAGCAGGGAGATGAGGTGAGCAGCAGTAGTGAGCTGTTACATCCTCTTACCCTGGCTTGTGTAACTTCATTTCCACAAAGATGCTAAACATTTTTGGAAGGTCTAACAACACAAAAATTTTCTAACAACAGTGGGATCCAAAAAGGTAAAACGTTGACCGTTTCAAGTCCCATTTACAAAATGAGCCCCGTTTCTCCAGGACATAAAAAAGCAGCTTTGCTGCCTGGGCATCCTAATCTGGTTTGAATGTGTTGAGGTCCACAGGGCTTCTTTCTTTGGAGGCACAGAAAGCAGGATATCTCCCAAGGATCCTTTAATTGTGGCACCAAAATGAGACATTGCACAGAGTTGGTTGAGCTTATCTGAGACTTTATCTCTTTCCTATTACTGAAACAGTTAAAGGTGTTGATGTGTAAATTATCCTCACTATATGTTTAGTAAGGAACAGAAATCATCCCTCCTGCACGAACGGGTGCAGTATGTCCACCCGAGGAGCCATTGCACAAGCACTTCAAGTCTCTCTCCCCACTACTGAGTTGGCAAATTCTATGTCCCACCTCTTTCTTGCCCAGCTAGGAGCCATATTTCATCATCAGGAAAACTATGGCAGACACAACAAAGCTGGTAATGTCTGTAAGATAACTACAGTCCTTTCACCTAACATTCACTGCCACAACTCTGTCAGCTAGCTCATCAGTACAGGCCACCCGTTTCATACTTGCTATGTATAGATTCTGCCCTTGTGTGAGGATTTCACGCTGGGTGTGCTATTTTTACTGTCTACACTGCTTGGCATACTTTCCAGGGTAGTTGTCGGCTCAGTGACCCAGGCAGCCAAAGAAGACAACAGCAGTGGGAATCGCTGGCACTATTTAGAACGTTTGTATCCTTCCCAGTGGGACGAATAGAGTGCCTGCCTGCCTTTGGGCTCCTGCAGTCTGTGCGAAGCCTGTTTAACTGGTTCAGATATGGCATGGCCTACTCTGCCAAAGCCAGAAGTGCCCGAGGCAGCCAGGACAGCCTGTTGTGCCTGTTGGTAGAGTAGAAGGTGCCTCATTCCCCCAGTGACACCTTTTTCTTTCCATGCTGGATTTTTTTTTTAAGAAGGTTGCTTACTGATTCAGATGCCATAGATTGTTTAATGACCATTTAGCTGAGTGAGAGACTGTTTTAAAACTTGTGTTGCTTAGAAATACAAAATGTACCTGCATAAACAACAAGATGAATGGATAGTTTCTATTTTTTAGAGCTATCTAGTGTTATTGACTTCAACATAGAAATTAAGTGCCCATTTCCTAGTGCACTGAAGGAAGAAGCTCAGCAAGGGGAATATGCCATGGGTACCATAAACAAAATGCCTTTTTAATCATGGCCTCACTCATACCAGCATAACATACTGTTTGTGTAGCCATGTTGTGAACCAGAGAAGTGAGTTAACTGGCTTCAATTCTTTTTCTTTCTCAGGCTTCACTTTATCTAGACGAATCCTCTGCTCCCATTCGCAGCACAGTCACACACTGGCCCAAGGAGAGGGCACTATCAGTGAAACGTTGGCAGGTGTAAGTGCACTGTGGAGATTGGGGTAATGGGATATAATACGATAAGCTAGTGTTGCTGCTGGAACTACAGCCTGAGGCACTACTTCAGAAAAACGGAAAAGAGAGCAAACAGAATATTTTCAGTGTGCCTGTTTGGTTATCCTAATTGCAGTGCAGACCCACAAACAGAACTGAGGGGACAGGATGCTGTAGCATGAGGTCAGGGACAGCCTCAGACCTCTGGCAAGCTGAGTAATTTATATGGAAATTTTGACGGCAACTTAGCGCAAATGCTGCTGTAGGTGTAATGATGTTTTGAATCAAAACAAACTATCTCAAAATTTAAATCAATAACAAGTGCTTAAAGCTATCATTCAGGAAAGAATTACTGCTTGCGTAATGGTCCACATTTTTGAAATGCAGATCTGTGAATCTCCCTAAAAACTATTTGTTGGGTTTCCTTCGGAATTACATGTGGCTCCTGAGATAGGGCTTTGAAGGAAAATGTACATCAGCATATTTCTAACTTGCAGGTATGTGAATTGCTTATGAATGTCTGTTGCTTACCTGCATGACTGAAATAGGACACAGGATGTAGTTTCACAACATTTTTAGCTGACATAAGCCAGCATTCCAGCCAAGGCAGCGGAAGGATGCAGTTAGATGATCCAGCTAGCCAAACTAACAGGTCAGTGCTGCTGAAAGAGGACAGTTCTTCTAACACCCCGACCTGTTACTGCCTGTGTCCTCCTCACGCTTCTCATGCACTGCCTGTGCTGTACGTATCGCCCTTCAAAAAGCTATTTAAGCTCCCATACAGTCAAAACACAGAAAGGGTTTAATGAGCTTACTTGGCTGACTGCAAGGTCACTTGAGTTTTGGAATTGGCAGCATGCATAAAAAAGGGCAGGCTCAACAGCTGCAAACAGGTGGAGAGAAGAGGGGGAAGGAGAGCATGCCGGCTGCTGGTTTTGGCAGCAGCAAGGCACTAGATTGGCTCAGCTGCATCTTCTAGATGCGCCCAGAGCTAACCCTGCTGCACTTCCACCTGGCTCTTACCTTCTGCTTCCCCAACACCTCCCACCTTGTGCCAGTCAGAGCAGTTGCAGCTCATGAGCCGTTCTCAAGGGTCAAAAACAAACAAAACCACTGTTCAGTTTTAACCAGGATCAGCACTACAGATGAGTGCAGTGGCAACAGGAGTGAGTGGGGAAGGGGAGGGAAAGGCTTGAGGATTTTCCAGTGACTCCATAAGGTATTAGTGAAACTACATTCCTAAAGGTCTACTACTGTGATGGAGCCACATGCATTTCTAGAGTGTATTTGCCTGAAACTCCAAGGGAAAGGCAGTGGATTTCTCTGCTTTGTGTTTTGTTTGCTCACTTCTTTCAAAGGGTAACTTGACCTAGCTCTAGATCTGTTATTCATCTCAGGCAATTCCACATTTCTCTTCCTATTAAAAATCACCTGTGACTTAGTAAGGAGTATATAATTGAATGACACCATCAAATAAGTGAAGGAAAATGCACTGGCTTTGAGTTTTTGAAATATATCTGAGTTGTTTGGTTGCTATATATTTGTTTTAAAACATAGTAACTATTAATACAACTGAGACAAACACATCATAACGCCAAAAATAAAACTGGATTCACTGTAGATATTGCATTTTTAGATTCCATCTAGCCAGGCTGTCTGTTTTCAGTTCCAAATCATCACAAAACAAACAGATTTAACTTCTCAAGAAATGTTGGATTTACATGGAAGAACTGTGCAGATATTAAGAGGTTGTTGGATGTCTTTCAGCGTTGGTTTTAATGGCTGAAGTTTAAAAGCCTGAAGTTTAGATTACACGAGGCTAAGGAGTGTACAGAAAAATGGACAAACTGTATGAGTACATGAATGTAATCTGTGCATTGAATGCAGAGCTGTGTGCTTAAGAGTGGCCCAAATAAGCCACCCCACAAAGAGCTGGAATGACATGACTTGAGACGACAAAGGGTAGGAATAGAGTGCTGAGGCTGGGAAGTGGAATGAGGTATTTTCTGTTTCTGTGTGTTGCTGTTTCCTAAGACTTAAACTTATTCTTCAACATTTAGTGAATGTTCACAAGTTTATGTGCATAAATGAGATAATACAGAGACCACCATTGTTCCTGAGCAATGGCCTTCCAGCTTATCTGAGGCAATGGCTTTGTGGCAGTGTAAGCATTTCTTTCTTGTGCTCAGTCCCATCTTTCTCTTTTTCTCTATTACTTGCATTTGTCTGAGCTTTTTCATTATTCTAATACAGAAGAAGACAAATTCATTTAAAAAAACGGACAAGGTAAGGAGTTTATTTATCACCCCTCACATCTGTCACCACTACTTTCATTTACTTTCTATGATTTCCTTCACTATTCTTACTGTATAAAAACATTCTTTGCTTGCTTTAAGTTAAGTTTAAGTCATATCGGTGGCTGTACCAGGGGAATGACATGGAATTTCTTCACCCTCCCTAGTGGCTATAAATTGAGGTTGATTTTTTGTTTATTTTATGTCTGCACATGCATGCAATTTTTAAAAAATTGATTATGTATTTATATTTTAGTGTCCTTATATCTTTTAGTACAATAAAATTACATCAGTTTGCACTACTCATTTGTAACATCACCTTTAGTTTGATATTATAAAATTATTAAAGAATATAATCTTTTTTATGAATTGAAAGTGCGTCTGTTGTTCAAAATGTGAGCAAAAGATACTGGATGTTGATTTGGTTAAGCTTTTTATGTGACCTTGGAATATAGATTAAGAACACCTCACATCATAGTATTTTCAAGCATGGGGCAAAACCACAAAAATATCTCAGTTGGCAACTGAAGATTTAGAACAGAATTATTCAAGACAATGTTATACTTCAGGTATTTTAGTACTTGTGTCATACATGTTGCTGAAATAAAGGCATGTTACACCCATGCATTTTCATCACCTTGTCATTTAGGCTTGACCATAACATAACTTGACATGTTGCAGGCAGGGGAAATACAACATACCGCTGATTTCAGTAACTTGCATGCTACATGCTGAAGAATGTTGGCACTCCTGTTGAATACCACTGCCTTGCCCATTTCTATTAAAGCTTCCCACTTCAGTCTTTGGAAGTCATCAGTGATGTTGAAAAGGATGAAAAATCATTAAATTGCTGTAGGAATTACATCTGTGAAAATCTCTCTGTCCTCTTACAATCTGTTCCCACTCTGGTGCTTTTACTCACACACAATGTTGTAAGACAATTAAAATAAGAGCTTATTCATTTTGCTCATCCCAGAAGTATGAAGTTTCATAGATGTTTGCCAAACTTATTGTCTCATATACTGTAGTCTGTTTACCCATGTTTGGAAGTTTCAGAGAGCTCATCAGAGGAAAACAGATACAGTTTTTTCCATTACATAATTGAGCAAGAACAATATTGGACCAATATTATACCTGTCGCAAAGGGGAAAAATATACCTGTGTCCTAATGTAATAAATTTGTTATTTTGAAGACCTTAAGTCCTTCAGGGACTGTCACAAATCCATATAATGTCCCCTTGTGCTAAATTTTTGTATTCTATCTATGATTTAGTTGACAGATGTGAAAAAAGTATGCAGAGCCAGATAACTCCCTCATAGCTACACAGCTGCAGATGTTGAAGAGAGCAAGTTATTTTGGCTAAGGTCAGTATTAATTTATGCTCAAAATGTTCCTTCCAGACATGCCATTTTTTGATGATATAATATATCTTACTGTTATTCTGTGCTAATCCCTCACACATTGATCAAACTGCTTCCCCATCTGTGGCCTCTTCTAGCATAAAGATGTAAAGAATTCAGATCACTTTCAGATCTAAAGCATTCAAAAAGCAGAAGAAATTTACTTTCTCTGGGAGAGAGGAATAGATCTTAATTTGCTGACAAAAGCAATAGTAGATCAAAAATGTCTTAAGACAACAAAAAATCAAGACTTTACAGTATCTTTCATACATGAAAGTTTCCAAAGTCATTTTCTTCTCTAGCTTCATCTTGTTCTTTCTGCTCGGAAAGAAAAATCTTTTGTGTGTGTGAGAACAGAAAAAAAAAATGTTTAAAAAATTAAGATCTATTTGCTTTTATCACTGACCAAATTCTGAAATTTCACTTCTCTTTTTTTTTTTTTTTTTTTCCTTTCCTTGATCTCTTTGAAACTCTTAGCAAATTACCACTCTGCTGTGAACCTAGATTTGGCAGAACCACAATAAAAACAGATAGTGCAAAATATAGTGTTGTTTTGTAGATAAACTGGAATTACCAATTGGTCATCCACTGTGGGGCCACATGTGATTACCTAATGCTGTAAGACCTGAGGTGAATTTGTTAACTGGGCAGTTTCAAAAGCTGTTTTTAAACTACAGACAGATGTCATTTAGGCTGAACAGCTGCCTTTCCCATAAAGGAGAATTTTCCTTTTTTTTTTTTTTTAGATTGTTTAAAAAGGTTTTAGATTAGCAAAGGTCATTCAGAAGACTTAGAGCTTCTTCTGCTGTTCTTTTGAGCTCAGTAGGAGTTTTTCCACTTTTTTCAAATCTTGGTGGATGTTAAAAAAGAACAAGTAGCCAGCCTTCAGTGGGGAGGCTTCAGGTGCAGAGTGGAACAGTGCTGGCATGTGCCTTTTTGCTCTGAAAAGGAGTGTTTATTCAGAATTAAATCGTCTTTTGTTCTGGTCTTTCAATAATCTTGGATGGCGGCAAACACAACATCAATCTATATGGGAATGGGAGAAAAATAATATAATGTCTGCCCAATAAGAGAGCCAGAGTCCTCTTAGGTACCCTCTGCCCCCTCAATGTATACCTGATAATTAAAGTAGTGAATGCAGTGAGGATTGGTGGTGGAAAGAGGACTACAGCATTCCTGCTTATGGCAAAACCTTTGATGGAAAACAGTGGACTATTAAATAGTAGTGTATGTTGTTTTTCTGGTAAGCAGAGTATGCTTTAAAAGCCTTAGGCTCCTTTTGGAAATGTTGCAGAGCTGTGCCGCACAAGCAACACCTGCACAGCTGCAGGGTACTGCCTTCCTGATCGCTTGTGTGCCTGGGGAAGACCGTAGTGGAGTGGTCTAGGGGAGGGGAAGTTTAGTCATCCACTTTATTAATACAAGGACTCTGACCTATCATTTGCCAGATCTCCGGGGATGTAATAACTTACTGTGGTCATAATATTTTTGCTGCATTTGTATTCTTGGTAGCTACTGAGGTGAGGTGTTTTAAAAGGGAGAAAAGCACTCACATGCCAAAGTGCACTCTCAAGTGGAAAATTCTAGCAAGAGGAATACCAAACAATTTGGAATTGTTCAGCACTGTGAAACCTGTGTGCAACAGCCATCTAAGGAAACAGAGTTTTTCAGAGTGGTGTCTCAGTGTTGATAGACTGCTTAGAACACTGATAGACTGAATTGGGGATCTCCTCAATTGCCCTGCATGTATAGAAATGTACACCACTTCTAAGAATCCTCAAAGTACAGATCCTATGGAGATCTAAGGAAGTTTGGTAGGTTTTAGGGAGGAGTGAGGCATTAACCGTAATAAAATATCACCAATGTAGGCTGTAGAAGCACCAAGGTAGCCAAGGTAGGCTGCAGAAGCTGCTGGGGAGGAACAACCCTGTGGCCCAACTGGCTGCAGACGGGAGGAGGCAGAGAAGGGTGACAGAGAGAAAATGAAGGCATGAGCATGTCCAGCAGGAGCTGCACAGATATGAGCCATGGAGGTGAGCATAAGGAGCTGCTCTTGCCAGGCCTTACAAGATCACAGAACAAGTGCCGTATTTCAGTGCATATTTGTGTAGCGTTTAATACAGTGCAGTTCCAGGCCTAATTGCGATTAAAAGATAGTGGAGATACAACTAAAAGACATCATGTAAAGGGCCCAACAGGAAAGACTAGACTTGGAAACCACTGGCTGACCCAGTCGGTCACTCCTTATTTTGTTCCCATTTATTCATCATAGAGCTAATTAGCGGTAAATATGGCAGTTAGATCATTAAGGCTTAGGCTTCTTCTTTTCATCTTCTCCAGCTAATTTTAAAACCAACTGGAATGTTTTGGTGCATTTCTCTTTTGTAAACAATGCCACTGGATTCAACCCCTTTTGTCCCTTGTTTTGATGTTGGCCAATTGTTGCTGCCACAGTAGGACCTCCCTCCAGTGCAATGGCTAGAGATTTCCTCATGTCAGACGCTGCTGTTCTCTGCTTTTGTACTGTAGTCTATGCCTGTAGTAGGTGGGTACAGGGCACAGATTCTGCCTCACATGGATCACATCAAAAGGACCTCACGCTCAGGGTCTGCAGATTGCAAAATGGGCTGTGCACTAGAGACAACTCTGAGGATGACAGACAGCCCTGGAAAATCAAATCAGCTCTGGAGAGAAGCACATACTATTTAGCTGGCTCTGCACTGATAACAAGCATTTGCAATCACTAGATCATGAGAACTGCACCATGCAGAGATAATTGTCTGTTATAAATGGCACTGCAGTGCCTAGGAGACCAGTCATCTGTCTTTAACATGATTATACACCACAAATCAACAATAAGGCAGGCATTGCTTCCCTGGTTCACTTTTGTCAAAGATGAAGAACTATAAGGCAAAGTAAAATAAAAAGAAAAAGAAAAAAGAAAAGAAAAAAGGAAAGAATATAAATTTTGAATGTTTTTCGGCATAAAAAAATCTGGAAGTGATTTTGTTTAGACAGGTAGGATAATACACATCCAAGCAGACATACAAAGAGTGCAAGGTTTGTAAATTCATTTTCAGCCTCAGTGATCACTCTGCAGGAGGTGTTACAGTGTGAGTGAGATAGGAAAGCAGTGTCCTGACCACTTGCAGTTATCAGCGTTTTCACAAGCACTTTCCTCTTGAGCCACTGCAAGTAGCTTGGTGTCCTCACTAAATTTCAACTTGTTAACTGTAACTCTAACTACTCTAACTACTTAATTCCCTAAGAAACATAGTTGTCACTATCTTTACTTGAGGATAAAACTTTGTGTGTTTTTTTTGGGGAACATGACAGTTAAACATAAAATTTTACATGCATATGATGTGAAGAAAATATACGGTGTTTGAACCATGGAGCTTAAAATGAATGTAAGAATGAAACCATATTAGAAATGACAACTAATGATAGTCATCAGCATCTGGGGAAATTAGCAGAGTGGAGGACCAATAAGTGGGATTGTGAATAGATGGATGGTGTAAATGTGAAGGAAAAGGAATATTTTCCTATAAAGGAATGTTGTAGGCTTTTTTTCATATTTGTAGGGTTTAACCAAGTCTTAAGATTCTTTCTTTTAGTGGCCTAAAACTTTAAAGAAAGTCTTTTAAAAGAGAGGTCAAGAAAGTTGTGTGAGGATTATAGGAACCCAACAAGCTTCTTTTCTCCATTTATGCTGTCTCTGAATGCCATGTCTGCAGCAAAAAAAAGAAGTTTTATTTAATATTTTTAATTAAGGCATAACTGTAATTCTGTTTCTCATCAGAAAAATGAGACACACAGTCATAGCAGTCCAGTGGCCCATAGACTAGGGATCTACCTGAGGTATTGGGGTATTTGAGAAGGTGGCCTAGATTTGCAACAGTGCCTCGGCAGCTCTGTCAGCTGAATCCTAAACCACCGTTTCTTACAGAATCTGTGTTTTCCCTAGAGTGTGTCTCATCTGACCACTGACCAAGCTTGACCTATTTTGTTCGAAATTTGATGAGATCATAGTGCAAGATTGCCTTACTGCAGGCCATAAATTGTTACACTCCTCCATCTGGTTGCTCTGCGACAAATGTGTGCTTTGCTTAATGAGGGCGATAGGCCCTATCAGTGCCATCTAGTAGGTGCTGAAGCCCTGAGGCACCCGAGCAACTCTGCGCTATGGGGTTCATGTGTGGTGAGGCTGGACACTGCAGAAGCTGAACCTACTGCGCTGGCTGTAAGACCGCTACAGGGTTTCAACTAAAGCAGTACTGCTCTTGTGATTTGCAGCTTTCTAGGGGCTTTCTGTGATCTCCATGTAGAGAATTTGATCCTTATCCGTAAAAGTGATACTTGTAGAAACCCAAGTGGGTTTAGAAACCCACTTTTTCCTAAGTGTTAATAAGTCATGAAGCCTTTTCCCTTCTTCTCCCTGACACCTCTACTACAGCAGACTCTCTGGATATGCATAGCATGCTTTGGTTCTTTAAATTATATTATTAGTAGACTGAGATCATTGTCTATAATTAAGGTTGCCCTGTACTTCCTATATTGAGAGCATAATGATTTTACTTGTTTAGAACTCCAGCTAACATTAAATGTCCTAGGTGTGTGTCTCAGGCCTGAATAAGTATGGAAAGTGACAGTAAAACATTTCAAGTCTTCCTGAAAAAAAAATAAAACTTTTTTTCTTGTTTTTGGGGGGGGAGGGGGTAAATAGTGAAAATACTTAAGTTTTTTTTGGTTGGTTGGTTGGTTGGTTGTTTTTTTGGAGAGAGAGACAGGGAGAGGCTTCAGAGCTTCTGTCCACAGGAAGAGAAATGAAATTTGGCTGGTAAAGGAGAGATGAGTTTTGGGTCAAGCAGGTGAGCTGTAAGCCACCCGCTTGACCCAAAACCATCCTTAGTTAAGTTTTAGTTTTGCGGCTAAATATTGCAAAGACACTTTTCATATTGGCTAGCTGCAGCATGAACCTGAGTGTGGTTCTTCCTGCTAGAGTTGTCATATGGTGCCTGTAGACTTGTCTGCAATATTGCCTGGGGAATCTCCCTCATGCTGTCCCAACAACTGAGTGCTAACAGTCAGTTAGCACTTAGAAGATGAAGCAGTCTGATTCAAATGTAGAAACAACAGATGCAAGGACCATGGAGGGGGAAGAGGAGTTGGAAGAATTTCTACGTGGGGTCTAAAGGAAAAGAAGTGACTGAGACCACATGAGTATTGAGTGGTAGGGAGATGGAAGTAACTGGTTATTGAAAGGATAAAGAGAAAAATCAGTGGAAAACTGAGACAAGAAGATAGTGAGTTTAGGACAAGGATTTAGAAGGTAGGCATTAGTGGGAATGGGAAGCTAGTAGTAAAAAGAAAGATTACATGGGAAGCCAGGAGCAAGATAGTTATCAGAAGACAGAATGAAGGAAAAGTGGGGAGAAAACAAAATAAATTTGATTATAAACTCAAACTTACAAGGATAACCAGGACTGGTTGGACCCTACAATGCTGAGAACTGTGAAGCCTATTATTAAATTAATAATTGGATCTTCAGAGTAGGAATTGCATGCGATAAACAAGGCTGTGGGACATGCAGTAAGCAAGGGAGAAAACGGAATCACTAACCATTATCTGGTCACAGTTTTTTCTGTGCTTTGAATGATACAGGCATCTTTTGGAAGAAATATATGTAAACACTCAATTAAAAACAGATATCAAGATGCACTGAAACTGAATGCTTGATTTAGATTATATCAGTAACCTTCACAATTTGTAAATGTTTGACTTTGCAGTTTAATTTATAATGAGGATTTACAGATGTGATTTGTTAAATAGTATATAAAGTTTATGCTGAGTTGCTCAACTTTTATGTGCAAAAAATGGCTATTAAGTGGTGGAGTTTGACATAGGTCTTAATGCTCTTGTCTTATGGACAACTTTTTTCAGCACTCTGTGACTGCCAAAATGTTTAAAACCTACAAGATAATTTCATCCCAAAAGGGCAAACAGAAACTAATACAATACATGTACATATATTCCCAGGATCATCTACTACAGAGAACTAACTAAAAACTCAGTGATTCAGGAAGACTAATTAAATGCTAGTTTATCTACCTTTTAGTTCCATTTCTTCCATCACCTTAAGGAAAGAGCGAAGGAAGACTCTGCAACATGCAAACATATTCTGTGCCCTGGCGTATGGGCTTCTTTATGCCAACTGAGTGCAACTCTGCCTTTTGAAGAGTCAACTATTAATTTTTTGACAGGAATTTTTGTGATTCTTTGGTCTCTGTCAGCTCATGAACATTAGAACAACAGCAGCTTTTTTTTTTAACTACATAATGCACTGCCCAGCAGCTGCCTTTTTCCATATGCGGTGATTCCAGAAGCTCACTGAATGCCTCAGTCCCATCAGTGTTTCTCCTAGCCTTCTGTAGCCATCAGGGAGCCCTGTTCCTATGCTCAGTCTAACTCCTCTAAAACTACATTGCAGTTGTGCTCAAAATGAAAAAATTCTTCCTTCCTTAAAAAAAAAAAAAGCTATCCAAGGTTCCTTACAACGAGTCTAAACTGGCAGAAGCCAAGAACACTGTCAGAAGGGTAAGTCTGTCCCTTTCTTCCACCTCAGTCTCTCATTCCTGCCCTGCACAGGATGAGCACAAGGTTTTGGATAACCACACAGTGAACCAGATCAGGGAACTAATCCAAGTTAAAATTAACTTGGCCCCCAACATATTTGCTTTTCCCAGCCAGATCAGTTCTCTAGGCCCGTTCAGTTTGCAGCTGCACAAGCAATTTTGCCAGCACAGGGAGGGGGAATGCAATGGGGATACGGAGGAATAGTCATTGTGGAGCAGGGAAGGTGGGATTTTCGGTGCTGGCTTATGCAGCCAAAAGTGACACTGACATGTGAGTTAGCCTTGCACCAGGTTAGAAAAAAATGAATAGAAGTTTCTAAGTTGCATAAAATTAAGTATAGAGGGTATTCCAGAGAGGTTATACGTTTTCCTTCTTTGGAGATATGTAAAACCCACCTGGATGTGACCCTGTGCTGTGTGCTCTAGGTGTCCCTGCTTGAGCAGGGAGGTTGAACTAGATCATCTCTAGAGGTCCCTTCCAACCTTAACCGTTCTGTGATTCTGTGACTTATATGGGGAATAAAAATAAAACATGATACTTCACTTTTTTATTATGCTTTTCATCATTTTTTAAAAGGGCTCTATATTTTTTTCACAAAATATCAACAGAACATGGAAGTAAAGAGATGTTTTGGATGGAATATGTGTGATTTTGTTACTATTCCAATGGTACAGTATGCACCATTGTAGCCTCTCGTTTGGTAGAGAGAGAGATCTATGCATGCTACCATGTTACCATGAAGCAGTCACCATGGTTCACCCAGCGTACATCCATTGCAGCCACTCAGTCCAGCCTCAGGGTCCCCAGGCTCTCGCGCAGTGATCTGAGCAAGTGTCCCGCTCCCTAGGCCAGCCTGGAGAGCTCTGGTGGGCAAGGCAGCCGTTCTGCAGCACTGGCCACTACTGCACTGCTCATACTCACCAGCAGCCACTGGGTGCAGCTCTGGGACCAAGGACGAAGAACTCTGCATTGCCAAACCACTTTGGATTTCCTTTCTCATAGTGCTATTAGCTTTGATTTTTGCATCTGCCACCTGCCTGAGTAAATTTTAATATATCATTCTCTGGTGGTTTTTGCAACAAAATGTGACTAGGGCACGCACTGTAAGAACTTGAAAATAGTAGTTGAAATAGGAGATAAGATTAATCTTAGTGGTGTTTTCCAAGAAACCAGTAATAGTGTTAGGTTATTCCAGTTAGGTAAATCTTTTTAAACTGAGTTACTGAAGAGAATTTTAATTTTAAAAGGACCGATTATTTTGGGTTACATAGAGTCCATTATGTGTTGGTGAAGTGGGGAGAAAGTGAAACTCTTCAAAAGGTTCTAAATGGACCCAGGCAAGATCCAAGGTGAGAACCTTATTCCCCACAAAGTACAGTATTTTTACAGCATAGCGGACAGCAATACTACACTCGGTGGCAGTCTGTGATTTACCGTCAGGACAGAGTGCAACCTAATATCCTCCCTCTTTACTAGTAATGTAACACTGCTGGAGCAAAGTCCTTACACGGAGTTCATAGAGAAAACAAGCAATAAAGGAGATAAGGGAGTGCGCTGCTTAGTACCTTGTTTCTGCCCAAAGCTTTTCGATTCATAACTCTTAATAAGTATCTTGGCAGTTTTAGTGGGGTACATTAATCTTAGGCAAGTAATGAATTTTGGTTTGAGTCCCATCATCTCAAGGGTAGAAAAGATGAACGACTACTCAACCTGATCAAAGACCTTTTTTGCCTCTACAGATAGATGTACTGTGGAAACATTATTTATTGTAACAGAAGAAAAGGCATGCAGTGCATTAATCTTAGAAAATTATCAGCTCCACATTTATTCTGTGTAAATCCCAATTAATCATGGTCTTCCTCTTTAGGAAGAGCTTCCAAGTTAAGGAAGTGGGCACTTCTTTGGCATATATTAGTGTATCAGGTGGCAAGGGCAGGTCCAAATGGACCTTGGGCTCTGCAGAGACAAACTCATGAGGATTTGTTGTAGTAGATGGCTGGACGCGCCAGAGCCGGAGAACACATTGCAACTCCAGGCTTCAAGGCCTTTCACAACTGAGTTGCTCTACATTTATGTGTAATCTACAGTGCCAGCTCAAAGCTTCTCTTCAGCATATGCAAAAGTGAATCTTGGTGATCAAGAATGTTAGAACAGAGCAACTTCTAGCACAAAACAGCTTCCTTTGGCTTCTGATGGGGCAGGCAAAACTTATTTCTGTGGGCATGGCATCTGAGCAATTGCTGCAGCCTCTTTGGCCCTCTTAAGAGGCCACCACCCCACCATGTCCCCAGGAAATACTGTTTGGCTTTTCCCATGCGCGAGCAACACTGTAGTGACCAGAAAGAAAATGGCCACTTAAGTGATTTAAATGTAAATAGCAAGTTGTGTATTTGATACAGTTTATTGCCTCTGGAGCTCCATGAGTTGCTGACTGTCCTTCCTAGAAGAAATGTGTTGAACACAAAGGCAAAGTGAGTTAGTGATTTTGGCACCTGAGTGTCTCCTGCAGGCACCCTCTACCTGAAACTTCCTGAATAAGCCAGATGAAACATATACTGCCTGGCTGAGGTTAACAGGAAATACTAAATCATAATCTGCAAAATCATAAACTCTGACTTTAGAGGAAGATTGAAAGCTATTACTGTTATTATTGTAAGTATTATTTCTTAGATATTTAACATAAACTCTAATAGTATAAAAATATGCAGTATAATGAATATCTCTTAGCACTGGGCCTTCTGATAAGCTGTCTCTGGCAGATTTTAAAGGTGATTAGGCAGGTGCTTAGTGAGATTTTTTAAAGTATCGAAGAGATTAAAGTTTCCTTTGAAAATCATATTAGAATTTTTTCTGCTTAACTGCCATGATTCCATTAAAATTAGGCTTTCAGGTCTTAAGATGAGTGCCAAATTTACACCTAGTTGGATGAAATGCTGGGCTATTTCTGAACAGGATGGCTTCCCAGATGCACCTCCCGTTTTCCCTTTACCTGGTCTAGCAATCATGCAGTTGTGAGTATAACACAGGAAAAAGAAAGACATTTTCTGTCACAGCTTGAAGATTGAACAATTGTTCGGCTCCCTCTTTGGAGAAAGGTTCCTTTGGCAGTGCAGCCTGCACCACCGTTGGAGGAATAGCAGGGCCTCAGGCTCTGTGCCCTGCTGTGCATGGTCCTGTGCTTCTGCTTCTTGGTTTCCTTGTGGCATTCGGAAAAGATGGTCAAATTCTAGTGAGGTTTAATTAGGATATAATAAAATAGCTGAGGGAGTTTGTGAATGTGCAGAATCCAAGCAAGACACTGTTGATACTATTAGCAGACTGAGTGATGCATTTAGGCAGTTTGCTATGAGTTGGACATCTTAAAGTGGGTGACAGACCTCACATTTTCACTCAGCTGTGTACTGCGATAGTCCTGCCAGGGAAGTCTCTTGGCAGCCTCTGACCATGACACACTTTTTCGATATTGCTATTTTTTTGCTTGTACTCCAATCTTCTTATCAACTGATCTGGCATAAGGCAGTTCTAACCAGCTGTGCCATTCTGGTTGTTAAACATCACAAAAAGGCAATACTAAGTAATTTTTGAGTCAAGGGGTCACACTTCTTTATAACCCTTTTTAGGTAAGGGAACATATAAATGTGATTTTCCCCAAGCCTCAGCATAAGTAGAGAATAATTTAATTCTCTCATGCCAAAGTGAACCAGCCAGTCAACCCTAACAACAACAAAAGCAGTAAAAATGTGGTTCTAATGAGACACCTGACAAACTGCAGTGCTTCACTCATTATCTTCTTGTCATATCTGTTTAGTGTGAATCATGTACTGAATAGATGCTCCAGCAATGGGAAGCAAACGGAGGGAGTCGCTGCCTGTCACAGTTCTGCAGAGCCAGCCTGCACAGCAGATCTCAGGTGCACGTAAGGCCCTTTCTGTGTATTTTGCTGTGAGAGACTGGATCATTAAGGCATTCCAAGCACTTACGGCACAGATTACTGTGGTACCTACCACACTTGGCTCTGTTTTGGGCACTGCCACAGTACAAAAATAGCTACAATCTCATGTTTCTTCTGTGCTTTGCTTGGAAAAAAAATGTCATTACATGGACAAATTTAAATAAGCATTTTAGTTTGCCTTGAGATAAACCTTTACCAGGCATATCTTCAGCCCATTGCAACACTGTGTCAGTGCATGACTGCAGGTTTATTTGCTAACTGTAATTGCCCACAGTACAAATATGAAATACAAGTTAAAACTAATTGTAGAAGTTCACTCATCCTGAGCCATTTAAAGTGCAAAATGTAAAATACAAATACAAACTTGATTCCCAGCTGATCTTTTAGGAGGACTTGGCTTCCCCCGGCAATACTGTGGTGTCATTCTCTGTAGGAATTCCTTGTGCTCTGTGTATCTACCTGGATAAATTCTAGTTTATGAAGTGCAAATGACCTCACAGCCGTAAAACTGGTAGATTTTTTTTTTTTTATCACTGATGGCAGTGATCCGTTTGTGCTCTGTTTGCGACCATTTCAGGACTATTTCTTCAGACTTTTACACACCCAAGTGTTCAGGTGAGTAATCGAGGAATACAGCTCCTCTGTGTAAAATGGCATAAATCTATTGTAATTTGCAGGGCCTTGACTTCTCTGGGCCTCACTTCCCTGTATTTTGAAATGAGATTAGTACAATACCTAGAGCTTCATATACACAGGAAAATTTACTGTCCTAAGTAGAGTGGTATAATTATGCCAGTATAGATGTGTCATAATATTTTCATGTAGACAAGTCCTTCATTTGTCACTTCTTATCTCCTTTCTGGAGTGATGATGGGGTGAAAGCCAGGGTATTTGCTAAGGAATCAGTTTTAATTCAATCATCACAGTTGTGCTACGCTCATCTAAGTACTGCAAAGATGCCTTTATAAAAAGTGTCTAGAAAAACTTTCTTTCTTCAAGCAGACTCCAGGTTTTCAACCAGACCTGCTTTTGAACAGATGCTTGAACATACAAATAGAGTTCATTTTTATTTCAGAGGGCTATAGATGGAGTAAGAATTCATTCTACATGTCTGATTGCATAAGAATCCTCCTGCACATTAACAAGTTTACTTGCATAAATTAGGAGTAACTGCCATCGTAAGTGTGACCAGGATGAGGCCCACGTGTGAAGGGTCTTGGGATGAGGAGTGATCTGGTATTGGAGTGTATTATTATTATTAATGACCTCGTTATCAAACTTAGACACTGGCCAGAGGTAACAGAATGAATCACCTATAGGCAAGAGGCAGGATGAAATCCATTTCAACCAGAGTGTTACCAGTTTATTAATCTGCAACTGCAAGTCTCATGGTACTCGGGAGTTTTTCTTAAAACTCCATCTTCTGGCGGCAAGGGGCTGCAGGAGCATCTCGGGGTGCTGCAGCGAGTAGAAAAGCACCTTTTCAAACCCTGCCAGCCCCGAGGCTTGTGGGGCAAACTTGGTGGCCCCGGAATTTGGTGGCCGCGGGGACACAGGGAGGAGAAACAAAACTGTGCAGCACTGCGCTGCGAGGCGGTGCTCCCGCTGCCGCGGGCGCCGTCAGCACCACGGCGAGAGCGGCACCGAGAGCGGGGCCGGCGGCTGGACGCGGAGCGCGAGCGGGAGCGCGGCCGGGACGCGGAGCGGGAGCGGGAGCGCGGCCGGGACGCGGAGCGCGAGCGGGAGTGCGGTCGGGACGCG
>VWPW01012713.1:1254432-1311921 GCA_013389825.1 Crypturellus undulatus
GCCCCGCCGCAGAGCTGCCCTTTGTGCCGCGGGGGAGCGCGGCGGCCGCGAGCGCCCGCGCCGGGCACCTCTGGCCCTCCGCGCCGCTGCCCTGCCCGTTCGCCTCCCTCCTCTCTTCCCTTCGGCCTTCCCGCAGCCCCCTCCCCTCCTCTTGCTTTTTAATGACAAATCTCTGCTCAGAGGTCAAGGAAAGTTCACTTTTTTTTTTTTTTTTTTCCTCCCCTTCTTACTAACAGGAGCTTGGGATGCATATGATTTTTCTCCTCTCGGTGTAGTTCCTTCATCTGTTTGGAGTCCACAGCCAAATAACCTTATCCCGAATATAGATCTGTAAAGCTTATTAAAATGCACGGGTGTGGAAATACTCAGTCATGCATTCAGAAGGATCTGGGCCAAATCGTGAGTTTGTTTGTTTGTTTTTTGTTTTATAAAACGAAGTCAATGGGAGCTGTGTCTGAGAAAGGACTGCTGGGCTTGCTCTTTTGTTAGTGGATCAATCTGAAAACCGATGTGGGCTGACCTTACAGTTTGCTTTTACAGTACATGAATAAGCTATACCTTATTCTGACAAATGATCATTATTTTGGTGTATTTTAGGCAAAAGAAAAAAAAAAAAGACGCTCAGTGCAGTGAATGTAAGAAAGCTAACATTTATTGGAAGATGGAGAAGTATTGTTAGGTCAAGGTGAGGAAGAATAAAAGTGTATTTCTGATACAAGCAAATGGGTAATGTCATTGCTATGAAACATGTCACTGTTTAGTGGATGTCAATGTTTAAAGATAGGGGCTTTGGAAATTAACATGTTTAAGAAAAAGCTACATTTGAAACCGAACCTTACTGCTGTCTCATATCTTGTTTGCAAGCAGAGTAATAGTCAACAAGAGAAAACTTAAAATGCTTCTTGGATTTTTTTTTTCAATAGATGTATATGTTTTTAAATAGAATACAGGAGTAATACTTAAAAACTGAAGCTAATGTAGCCTGCAGAGACCACTTTTCCTTAGGGATGTGTGTCTGTAATTCTGCTGGTCTTCATGAAGCTAGGTCTCTGCACCTTGTTCTGTCAAACAATAGGAGCAAATCAGGCAGAGGAACTTGAGGTGTTAACATTGACTTAATTTTTTTTACTTGTCTATAATTACTGCACTTCATTATGACAGATTAGTTTCTGGTTACAACTGGTTAATAATAATTGAATTTTTCTATTAAATCAGGGAGTAGTGCTGTGAAGTTTATAAGAGGTTCTCATTGAATTTTTAAAGTTTCGCATGGTCACTCCTTCACTGTGACTGAAAGATCATCACTGAGAGAAAACAAACAGTTCCCCCCCTTCCCCCCCCCCCCAAAAAAAAAAAAAAAAAAAATCTATCCCTTTTATTTGAAATTTCTGCCTTGGCCTTAGGGATCAAATCCTGCTGTTCACCTCAGATTGTAAGTGGGAGCTTGAGAGAGATTTCCTTTGAGCTGGGTGATCCAGAAACCTTCCCCAGCTATTGGAGAGGATCAGTTCAAGGCATGATCAGGTTACCCTAAGGGTAGGGATTTGTCCTTGCTTCAGTTTTGACCCCTTCAACCACTATGGCATGTAATCAAGTAGATTTTTTTTGCTACTCTGTACCGTTCAACTTACCTTTTTTTGTGTACCCTTGAAGATGTGATGATCCAAAATATTGGAAAAAAAGTGACTAAACAAGCAGACTGAGATCTTTCAGTTTATGTATAAGTATTAACTGTCAAATCTAGTGTTTAAAAACTGATAGATTTAGTGTTTGCTCTTCTTCTGAAGTCTGAATGCAAAGTAAAGAACTGAATGTAGAGAAAAGCAATACAAAGGTTGATAAAGGTATTTCTCATAGTTTTAAATACTGGGAAATTATTCTGGTTAAATTATCCGTTGCTTTGATTGGTGTAAAGAGTTAAATTTCAAAATTGAAGGGATTGTGACCTTGTTTTCAACTGAGGCGTGAATGCACTGTATATCACATATGGCCAGTGGTCCCCTCCATGAAGTCCAAGTTGTGTGTGTAAAATAAAAGCTCATTTGAGTAGCCTTACAAGCCTAATGGAGGCATCATCTCAGCTTTATAAATAATGTAAGTTGTGTATAATGTGGAGTCCCCAGAGACTGCAGAGAAAGCATCATTACCAGCCTTTTCAACCTGCTGGAGATCTTAAATTGATTTACAGCACTGAACTGGTGCAAAATGATACATCAGGATGACATGGGGTCAACCTGTAAAAGTCTATGATGTGAGCCTGTTAGTTCAGTCATCATAATTAAACCATATTATGAGGGCAGCAAAGCAAGTGTCTGTGACATGTCCCATTGTGCTTCAGATATGGGTGGCTTAGAAATCAAATAGAGCACTGCTTATTCCTGACGTTATAGAGAGCTGTTGAAATTAAGGCTTGTGGCCCTGTGAGAAATAGATGCTGAACTAATTTAGGTTGGCTGTTAACCTCTTGCTTGCAGTCATTGCATGCCGAAATAGATGAAGGTACGTGCAGCTTTTGAGATGGGGGTACGAGGCTGCAAGTGAGCATCTCAGTTGAATTGTGCGTAGATCTTTTCTCAAGGCTCAGCATCAGCCAGGCTTTACCTGCTGCCTCTGCTGTCACATATCAAGAGAGACAGGCAAACAAGTTTTTTTTTCTTTGCTGTTTTTGTCCTACTAAGAGCTGTAGCTGCTGAAATGTTTCTGTAGATCCAAGTTCTTGTATAGGACAGAACATCTTAGTCATGTCTTGAATCCCAAATATAGGTTGGCATAGGTTGCTCTGATTTTCCTGGTGAAGGAACTGTGGTTTTAAGATTCGTGCTTCTGCTCTAAAGAGCTTAGCAAGTAGTTTACCACAGAGTAAGATGTCCTCTGTATGATGTTATATGTCCTAGGTCTTGTTATTTGTGATGTATGAAGTGTTTCAGGAAAATCCTGCTGAAACTCCTTTTGCTTCTTCTTTCTAGTAGACAGCCTGTTACATAATGATTTGAGAGTTTTGCCTGTATTCATGATTTAACCAGTTCTTAATACCAGTGCTGTATCTCTGCCAACAAAGAAACATCTCTTACAGACTATTTTTAGTCACAAGCATAGCTAAGAACACTTAATTTCAAGGGATATGAGAGAGGCAAAAAAGTAAGTAGTCAGTATGTGTGGAAGATTCATTAGCCTTCAAGTTCAGTTACATCTCAATACAAAGTGCATTAGCTAAGATGCTTTCTGGGGGTGTAAAAGAATTAAGCTTGATTTTTGGGCACAGTATTGTATAAAATGTGGATATGGAGCTCTCTTGTACTGTGTTAACACAGATGAGTGAAATGACCTTATTGAAAGGAGGGGCATAAAACTTGTGAAAATGAAAATCAGGTCTCACAGCCTGTTTGATGGTTAATGAAGTGATTCTTCTAACGCTTTTTGTTTGTTTGTTTGTCTGTGGTTTAGTTTTTTAATGACTCACTCCAGTGCCATTTTGGAGTAGGGAATGGTCTGCTTTTCCACAAAAACTGAACTTGTTTCCCTCTAGCATCAGTGGAGTCACATTGTTCCAGGCGTCTTTCTTCTAAATGTAGCAGTCTCAAAAAATGGAAAGCTTACAAGTCTTAATAGTGATGATACAGTTTCTCCAAGTTTACCTTTGAAGCTTACTTAACAGAGAAGTCACATTTAAAACATAAACACCAAATTGGCAACCATGGCTTGAAGGGCTGGTGGCTTAAAAGCTTATTTACATAGGCATCTTGCACTTCTAGCTATTTTACTCCAGCTAAAATCATGTAACTTTAGAACAACATAGAGGAGTTATATTATACTAGAAGAGCTGTTTTCATTTAGGATCGGAATTAAGTTATTTAAAATTGATATTTTTTTTTTTTTTTTTTTTTAATTGATAGAGCTGTTTTGGTACAGACTTGTATAACTATTTCCATTAGAATGTGGCTGTTCTTAAAGATGCAAAATAAGGAGAGAAAATGTTAGATTAGGCCTTTTGTGAAGTACCTTACAAGGCTGGAATTCAGGGGTGATGAGCAGGACACTCTTAGCTGTTAATGGCTGCCACAAAGATCCCTATCCTCCCCAGAGAACAAATGTTCATTTGCATCAGAGAGGCTCTTTTGTTTTGTGTGTATTTGAGGGGGGTGCCTCTGTTATTCTTTAACAGGGTAGAGAAGCCAAACATTTCATAAAATAAACAGGCTACTTTAAAGGAACATAAAACATTTTCAGGAAAGAACCCAGATCTTACAGAATCTCTTCCCTGCCTGCTCCTGCCCCCCCCCCCCCTTTTTTTTTTTCAAACCCTTCCATGTCAGCTGTGGGGTTGCCTCATAACTGAATAGAAGCAAAGACTGAGCACATACTTCTAATTTGAATTTGTGAGGTGGCGTATTCAGTTCATGTAACACATAACTTTACTGAATTGTGTGGGTGGGTCATTTTTTGTTTTATTTTGATAAGGGAGGGGATATATCAGGTACTTTGGCATCAGGATTGCTGCCATAGAAGTATTGTGTAGCAAAGTGACTGCAGTGTTGTGCATGCCAGCATTGCTGTCATTAATTATGAAGAATTCTGTGCAAGTTCAGATTTCTTTACTCAGTTGTGCTGCTCTTGTGAGAGACATCTTTTGTGAGATGTCTTGTGAGAGACTGCGTTAAAAAGACTGCATTAAATGGAGTTTAGAGCAAGTGTTGAGGCTTTTTGCTTTTGGACTTGCCAGTACAGGGGACTTGACCAGTACAGCTACTGTGGATACTTGCACAGTTTCGTCATTTAGCATAACTCTGACTGTAATTGTTCTGGACTAATGTCACTTTTATTCTGGTGTCAAGTTTCCACATGGGAGACTGATATTGGAATAGATGCAGCAGTCACCCATCTTTCTTATTTTGTTCTCTGTCATCCTTTCCGTGGTGTGTATAGGCAAAGCCTGGAGTGCAAAGAGGAGGACAAATATTTTAAAATAGATGTGCCTTTTTGTAAGTCATTATGTTTAGGCACTGTTCAAAGCAGTATCATCCAAAGATAACTATTATGTTCACTTGGCATGTAAGCAAATGATTAGTGTGGTTCATCAGTGATTTTTGAACTATTATTTCATATTTCTTTGTTTATAAAGGCAATGCTTTTTCCAACATGGCAGAAGATGAGTCTGTCTGAATAAGTCAGTATAGTCAGTCTAAATTATAGCACTTAATGGTCTTCAGAAGTATTTAACTTGCAAGTTTTTATCATTAAAATCATTAAAATTCCAGTCCACATCAAAGTGATCTGTGGGCTATAAATCCAGCACTGGATTACTTCGAAATCACATATCCATTTAACTTCTCTTTATTTTTATTATTTTATTTCTAATAAGGCTGAAGTGATAATAGACGATCTTGAATGTTTTCACTGTTTTCTTTGTTCCAAGCACGTTATGGGTGTAAACATCATGTCTGCTTAACAGCTTTAACTGATGGACCTTATTTCAGCACTGAAAATTATTGTTAGACAAAAACAGCATATGTTCCATTTTCATATAGATTTTGTGCAGGAGTAGGGAATAGTTCTCAGGATTTACATAAAACGTTACAGCACTAAGAAATGTGTTTAGAAACCTGTCTAGGCAGCCAAAAGCAAAAAAGGACGTATGCACACAGAGCTAACACTCAACATGCTGATATAGCAGGTCAAAAAAGTTTTTATGAACTCAAAGAAACCTTGATGTGCAGATTGCTGGGGTCGTGTAGTGACCATGGTTTGCAATAATTTTATTTGTTTGAGCTTCTTCAGTTTGTTCAATATTGGAGAATTAGCATCTCATTATTCTCTGTTCATATAAAAAGACCCTGAGGATGTTTCTGTGGTGTATCATTTCAGATTGCCAGTTTTCTAAGGCATTGCAAATAATAAATGTATTCTGTCCATGCAGTGTGATGAAAATAGAACATGAGACACTTAAAAATACCTTATTCTTACTGTGTTATATATATATGTGGAATTATTCACATTTGACATATATGTTGTATTTTCATATGCACAATATGGATGCAATATGGATGTCTAAAATAACATTCACGGGCCTTGGGGGTTAAAGTATCTTGATCAGAGAAAGGTGAGAAGAGCCTTCAAATTTATCAGAGTGATTGTATATTATCTATTCTTATATATAAATAATTAAATGCTACTTTTATACATGTAAATAATTAACAACAGGAAGCTGCTGTAGATCAGAGTCTTTTCATAGTTCACAAGCAGAGAAAAAATGTGGCTGAAAAGTGGCTTCTTCTCTGTGCTATATGAAGCAAAGTAACAGAGATGGATGCAGTTTAACTGAACTTTAATGGAACTGAGCTGTGTGTTAATCAAGCCTCAAGGATATAAACAGTGAAGGAATGGTGAGCAAGGCAGCTCCCCGAGACTTCTGGATGGTTTAAAAGTATTCTAAAATTTATGTAAAATCTGGGGAGAGGTTATTCCTCTCTCTCTCTCTTTTTTTTTTTTCTTTTCCTTATTCTGCTCTGCATTTTTTGCTTCCCCTGGTTTGTACTTGAAATTCTTAAAAGAAGCACAATAAGGTCACAGGACATTATAAATAGAACTCTTTGAAGTGGTCAAAATTAGGGAAACAAAATAACTGACCTGACTGGGATTTTTGTCATAATTCGTGAGAGTCTGTTCTTTGGAAAATTCCAACCAGATCTTCAGTGTTATGTTGAAACTTAAACATTTTTAGATTAGCACTGCTGAATTTGTCTTCCTGGTGAAAGTGCTGTATTACATTAAAGAGCAGTTCTCTTGTGACTCTGACTCTGCAAGGCAAATGAGGCTCTGTCCACATTTGTAACTAGCATTTCCTGAGATCCTTGGTCCTTAGTGTTATTTTGTGTCTGCGCTGAAGCAAGTGACGCTCTAACCACCTTTCTGGGCTAACTGTTCTTTTAGTGTTGAGCATATCCTTGTTGCTTTCAAATGGTTTCAACAGGTATTTCTTTTGAGAACTACTTCTTTTCTCTTTCTGTTATCATGGCATTACTGTTCTGTCAGAACAGTGATAGAAAGTAGTGTTGAAATTTCTGACTCAGGACCTTAGCAAGCTGATAATGTGCACAATGGCTTCTAGAACTGCCAACTGAACGATGTGATTACACTGGCTTGATTTCCAGCATGTAGGTTTCCAGGGGTGTCAAACACATCTAAAGGGTGTGCTTTGCTGAGCTAGGGTAGGAGACACTGGTCATGTGGCTTTATTAGGGTCTCCAGGAATCTTCAATGTTCAGGACTAGAGTTTGGCCTCCTTCCCTTGTAATCTCTTGATCTTTCCTCTCAATATTGCATGCTTCCACCTTTATATTGCTAAGAATAGGAGCCATGTTGATATGTAAAACCAAAATTGGTTGTATCTTTGTCTCCATTGAATTCTTCTAATAATCTGGTTGGTGCCTTTGGTGAAGCACTTTACTATTACAAAAGGTGAGAATTTTGACCTTGTTGAATGCCTCAGGAAACCTGGTTACGTGTAGGCTGCCATCTCAGCTATTACAGTTTCCTGTTTTGTATTTTTGCCCATTGCTGGCTTTGCAGTCTGGCATACTTAGTAATAGGCCCTTTATTATCCATGCTCGTATCAGTGTTAAGTACTTCCACTTGGATGCAGTAGCCAAAGGAAAACTCTTTGTCTGTATTAACTTAAAAAAAAGGTAATTTAAATATAGTTTTTGTAATATGTACTATTAGATTTCTTTTAGGAAACACTGTAAATACTTGCAGTTTAAAACTCTGTAGTGTGGGATATTTTTTGACAAGCCAGTAGGAGATTACTTTTCTTTTTGCTTAAAATTGCCATCTAGTTATCTAGAGCAGTATGAGTCCTTGCCAGACTGTTTGGTTATTCAGAGCTAGCTAAGGGCAGAGCTTTTTAGTATTCCGGGGTTGGCATGCCACAGAAACTGAAGTACTGATACCTCTGTGAACTAATGCTAACTCTTTGTCCTGAATCATCATCTAAAATGAGAAGGGATGTAGTTCCGTTAGATGGAGAGGGCTCCCTCTAACAGCCTTTGAACCCCAGCCACATGTTTCTTCACATCTTTTGGCAGGATGACTCTGGTGCGTACCTTGTTCTGAGAGGACTGAATGGCTCTGGCGATGACTTTGTAATGTTTTTGCTAGGTTAGGAAGGTGAATCAGCAGATGGAGCTGAGCAGAGGGGAAATGATGCTGGAGCACCACAGCTGGCACGAGGGGCTAAGGGGAGACCTTTTCTCTTTGGGTGGCAGCAAGCGTTAGAGCTGCTCATCTGCTTGTGGACCCATGACCTTGTTGGGGGGAGCTGATTACGAATGAGAGCTACAGTCCTCCCAGCTGAAGACTTCCTTGAAATGCTTCCTTGACAAGGTCTCATTTGCATTTTTTTCCCAGATACTTATGTTGATGATTAGCAGGGGAAGGTGATACTGCCAATAACCACGTCAGTCACAAAGCCCCAGTGCAGTTCTATTGGCAGCAAAACTGCAAAGATTAGTGATATAACTTATTTTATAGGGGGTAAAAGGGGAAGGAGGGGGAGGAGTACTCAAGCTTCTCTGATCAAGTGTTATTTTGCTGGTAGGAACTGCAGCTCTATTAGAGAAGGTTTTCTAGCTTAATGTAACTATGAGAAAAATGCATCTAGTGCAGATTCGGTATAAGATACGGCAAATGTTTTTTATGGAAAGGAAAAAACATCCTTTAAGTTTAACTTCTTTGTAACAGAAACTTTCTTTTCCACTTTAAAGTATAAAATAATTTGAAACAACTGCTAAACCAGGTATCGTTAGCTGCGTTACCAAGAAAGTAAAAAACAGCTAATTCTTAGATCCTTTTTAAAATGTTCTGTAAAAATAGGCTGACATTTCCAGAAGTCATTGTCAATGAATAGAACTAGTGCAGGTGAAGATGATGGATGCTAGAAGGCAATGGACTGTTTATTAGGTTCCTGGGTTCTGCAGTGCTTTCTAAACCATTATGAAATTTTTAGCTTTGAGTCCCTTTTTCTCAAAAGGAGTTTAGAAATCAATTGTGTTAACTATGTATAGTAAATATGTTTATCTTTTTGTTTGTTTGTTTTCTTTTTGTTTCTGCTAGCTTTTTGGATCTCCTTAGCTAGTAGAGGGTTTTTTTTTAAATATTTCTTGTTTGCAATGAATAAACCTAAATATCTACAAGTTTAAACTCCTTTGGTATATTTCCTAGTTGCAGTGCCTGAGTGAAGTTCTTATTGAATTCCTTTGTCACTTTATACGTTATGCCAAGGAATTATCCAGAAGCTCGGGAATTGGAGGCTACACCCAGAAAATTAGCTACAGCCACCTTTGAAATTTCCTACTGTGTAGGAAACAGCACCTAAGTATAACTGGCATGAAAGCTAAAGGGCTGTTTGCTACAGTCTGCTGGCAAAGTGTTCCCCTTGCCCTCTTCTCTACTAGTCTGTCAGAAATGATTCTTGCTCATGATCACATCTGATGAATCTGTTTTAGTTTGTACACTGGGTGCAGGCAAGTAGGTGGAGATAAATATTGGGCCCCTCTTGGCAATGCTTTCACAAAAATGTTTTCTTCGTTCTCCTGTGTTGCTCTTTGGAGTCACCTAACCATTGTTTGCTGAAGGAATTATTGACAGAGTGAGATATAAGTGCTTGTCCTCACCTTCCCAGGCTGATGGCATCTGCCTTTGTGCCATCATGTCCTTATATCTGAAGGAGGAGCTTCCTCTGCCTACTGGAGCATGTTTCCTGCTCTAGCTTGTTTCCTCTGCCTGTTTCCTTGCCTACTCCAAGATCTGCTGGCAGGAGTGTTCCTGTGAAGGTCCTGAAACTGTTACAGGTAATGTAACCTGAGTTCCCAAGAACCCACAATTGAAAATAAATTTGATTTTTGTGTTGGCTGAAGAGAATTGGGGAGTGCTTCTGTAGGTACCTGTGCTTATGGATTGGAGAGTGGCTGTTTTGGGGAAGGAAAGAAGCAGGCAGCGTGGAGGAAAGTGGGGAGCTTAATAACGGAGCATTTGTGTGCTTTGCCTCAGACTGGAGAAGATATTAAAGGAGATTTCCAGGAATTTGACAGGGCATGTGTCTCGCTAGAAGAAATGGCAGCCATATGCTGAGTGAAGAGAGTGACTAAAATTGGTGTTGGTCAATCTAGTCTGATTACCACTTGGCTCCCACTCTCATTTCTGGCACGCAGATACTGTGACAGATGTGGTGCTGGCTTTTCAGCACAAGCAGCATCATCACTGGAGCCACGCTCCACGCTGCTTTGCGAAAGGTCCTTAGTGTCCATGTTGCTTGTAAGGAGAGAAGGAGGCCCAGGGCTGTGTCCACCACATGTAATGCATCTTTCTGATGGTCCTTGTCCCCCTGGAGGGTCAGCAGGAGACCTCCAGCAGGTACCTGCATCTATGAAAGGAAGAGTTGGAGAGATGCACAGCGGGCACTGCGGGCACCGATGGCTGACTGCTGTGGCTAATGGTGCAGGTTTCCATCACACTTTGGCCTCGTTTCTGGCCCTCACCTGCCTGGGACACTAAGGCTGTCAGGCTCCCGGGCCAGACAGCCAGCAGTCTGTGCTGCCTGACCCGAAAGCTGAAGTTATCTTGAGAACCTGGTGACCTGGGAGCCTGAGCTGCAGCCCCCCAAATTAAAGGCATCTAAATTCTCAACTTAAAGACTAGGGCTCCGAAATATTTGTGTGCTTTCTTTGTGTGCTGGCTTTTAGCCTAGAAGCAAGTAGTCTTGGAGAGCTGCAAGTCCTGGAAGTTCATCCTGGCAGGCTAACTTTGCAACTTATCCACGGCTCGGAGCCGCTCTGTCCACTGTCCTGGGACAGCTATCACTGCTGTTCAGTAACAAACAGCAGTGGAAAATTTGGGAAGTGTTATGCCTGTTCTAGCTACTCAGCTGTGACTCTAGGGAAGGTGTTTTGTTTGGGAAATACCATGTTTCGATGCCTCAGCTGTAAGGTTGCAGGACTTCAGTTTTGCAAAACCTGAGTTTTGGAAATTTAGATTGGACTTGGAAAATGATAGCGGAATGAATAATGAGTTTCCTAATTCCATACAGTGAGTTGTATAAGGCTCTGTTAGTAAAAAAGCTCAGAGATAAAGGATGCTTAGTGATGATGTGGCTTGACTTCTCTTACAAAAGAGGAAATAAATAAAGTTAGTAAGATAAAGCTTACAGATAACCATGGATCAGATAAATAGATTGCAGTCATTTTCTCTATCTGTCGATTCCTATCTGTTGATTGACGCCTCTGCACAAACTCCTCCAAAGCCTTTATCTCAGCAATATGAGAAGACAGTCTGACATGATATTCTGCACATATTCTGACTGTGGGGTGCTGTGATGGCTGTTCCTGCTTGCTTCATTCTGCAGTTTTCTGGTTTTCTTTGACTCCTCAAATACAGACACACCCTCAATTTGTGCTTTTAAAAGGCAGGATGTGGGTCCAAGGCCTTTGGACCTCCCATTCCTTGTTGGCAGTGGTTAGGAGGCACTTTTATGTGCCCGAACTGAGTGCAATAGCACAGGCACGTGCGACAGGGCTCTTGCTTTGGGCGAGCTGCCTCTCGGCGAGTCCCTGGACTGCACCTGCCTGTGTTGCTTGGGGTAACGGCTCTTTGGGAGCCGGGCTGCTAGCAAGCGCTGGGGCTTGGGCTCCCCGCTGCGCCTTTCTGCATCTGACAGTACTTGTCTCGGGCAGGAGCCCTCAGAGCAGTCTCTCCGCTTGACAGTGGGAGGCACTTAGGCTTCCAGTGAGAAAGCGTCTTGCTCAAAGCCATGCGGAAGGAAACGGGACTCGTGTTCCCTGAGCTCCACCTCAGCACGCTCTGTGACTCCTGCTGCTGGCCAGCTTTTACGGACTCCAGTATGTCAGGAAAAAACTGCATTGATAACAAGTTCTGCTCCTTCAGCACAAACTGCTCCTAAGAAGAGACCTTTTTGATTCCATCAGTGAAGCGACGCTCACATGGACGGTGGTTGGCCTGGCTGCCGACTGCGGTAATGTGGCACCTTTCGTGTCAGGTGTGCCGGCTGGCTCGGGAAGAAGGCTGGTGCTGCCAAGCCTGCATCTTCACTTAACCACTATTGCTAGTAGTAGTTAGTAAAGTAATTATCTTGATCAAACTTTTGTAAAAATAGACTTAATGTGAATGGTTTCCTATTTCTTTGTCAATAACTTCATTCACGTCTATATTTATATATATATACACAAATGGAACTTAAAGCATACTAGGTTTACATCAGTGTACAGTTGAAGGCCATTGAAGTTTTTAGTGTAGGTAGGCTCAAACTTGTAATTCCTTGGTCACTAGAAGCTTTCATCAATCCAGATCTGTATTTGTTTGCCTATTTTAAAGACAAACTGTAAGTTTCCTGACTTGATTTCAGATGGATCCATGTAAATGCACATTTGCTTGTAAATCTCTGTGTCTAAATATTTTCATCTTCTTCTGTATAAGCTTCTGAGGAGTTTCTAAGCATTGTGATCTTCATTTCTTCCGCTTATAAAGCGTCTGGCACGTTCAGGTGACTTGACAAATACCAAGCGAGTGCCAAGGAACATTTGGTGCAATGTGATAGTGCAGCTGCTGCTCGATGGCTGTCGAGGGGACTGGGAACAAACTGCTTTTTGTGTCATATGGGAGTCCAGGCCTGGTTTTCAGAAGACTGCTGATGGCATCCAGTAATTAAACAATGTTTCTTTGGAGGGTGGAAATCTGGCAGATCTTGATGTTTGTTTCTGGGTTGTATAAACTTGGCTTGTAAAGCTGTATCATCTTTAAACACTTTCGCCCTCCAGGATGATAGCTGGAAATTGATTGCGGATTATGGGACATTTCACAAGAGTTAATGTAGATCTTTCCCTCTGTATCTTCTCCTTTAAAGATGTGATTAATATATGGCATTTTAAAAGTCATTTAAAGAAAAAAATAAACTCATTTGATTTTGCAAATTAGTCAAAAGAGAGGAAAACTAGAGGAATCCTTTCAAAAAAAAAAAAAAAAAGTATTCCTCTAATCAGTATGGATCTATTATGTTTTAATAGTGGCAAATTGAGAGGCTGTTTTTATTCCAAATGTATAAATGGTAGATAGGGGCCTAATCTGTGAATAAAAAACATTAAAACTTTCCTTTTTGTTTTACTTTTCATCTATTTGTTCTGTTATAACGAGATTTGACATAATGGCACTTTTATTCATGAGTAGATTCTTTTCTTCTTCAATTTTAGTTGTCTCTTTCTTTAGTGAAACATTTTGCTTTAAAGCTGTGGATCTTGAGCTGTAATTTAACATTTTCACTTAGTTTCTGATAAATGAGGTCTGGGTCACAGTCTTTAGAAGTGGTTTAATGCAGTTGATGTAACTGTATCAGTGCAAACTCTTAGTAAAATGAATCATTATTAGGAACAGTGGCCTGTACCAGCTGAGCTTGCCTGTTTTGCATGTGAGGTATTTTACCCTTAAAATATTCTATTGTGAAAGTACCCTTGAATGGGTTAAAAGATGTGTTTCTAATTCCATGCAGTCTGTGCTAATATGTGTCATTCTGTAATTGAACATAGAGCGCTTTTTGCATTTCATGAGCTTAACTCAAAAATTTTGATTGTGGGCATTTTTCTTTCTGTTTTGTAAAGGTTTTCCTTTGTGCTGCAAACACATGTTTTAACTTTATTTAAAAAAAAAAAAAAGCACCATGAAAGGGACATGTTAAGAAGCCCCCTCGCCTCACCTGTGAAGGAAGCTCCTCCCATGCTATACTCGTGAATCAAAGGAAAATGCTTTTTTCAGCTGATAAAAAGAAATAAAATTCCATGCCCTTCCCAAAGGAGGAATTCAACAATTGGACAAGTGGTGTGGGACCATGTGTTGGTTTGTAAAAGGATATAGTTTGTAAAGATGTTTCCTTTGATGCCTGTGATGAATATGGATGTATTTCCGTTGGAGAGGGTTTTGATTAAATTATGCAATTAGAGCTGACCAGACAGATCTAAATATAGGAAGAGGTTTCAGTTATCCTGCCTTTGTGTGTATTAACACACCCACACAGATGTGTGTTTGTTATTGTTATAAACAACACCTGCTTTCTAAAGACAGTTCAGAAAGTCAGGAAAGGGAATCATCTGTGTGGAAAGAAAATTCACAGGACAGTTATGATGAAAGGGGAAAAAAAAAAACCCTTTCCCAGCTATCTGATGCTTTAGGAAAGGGCTTCTAATTTAGATCAGCGGTTAGGCTGGCTGTGGTGTCTTCCTGGGTAGCCTGACTTTCCAAAGTTGATGGGCGGCGTGACAGCCGGTGTTCAGAGGTATGGTCCAGCCTAGAAACCAGCCAGATGCTTTGTACTTGGCTTGCAGTGTGATGATTGTTGGCAGTGTAAGGTTATTTCTCTCTGCTCCTTAGTAACTGAGCAGTGTTTTGTTTTCTTTTTTTTTCCTTCTCTCACAGATAAAGCATGCACTGGCATTGCCATTTTACTTTGAGTGAGCAATGATTCTGGTTTTGGGGGCTCAGGTCTCATTCAGGACTTAAAAAAATAAGTTAATTTATTGAATAAATTAGAAGCTGTACGGGTCCCCCTTCTGAAGGGGAATGTTTTTGGTAGCTGTTAGATAATTTTAGCAAGAAATATTATGAACTTCTGCTGTAGTTAGTAGAGCTGCACTCAACAGCTACTTTTTACATGTGTCTTCCTTTTATGTTTTCTTAACTTCTGCTGAATTAAAGGGTACAGTTGGTATCTATAAGGGTTATCTCTGTGGATAAACAATGATAGAAGGGAGATATTCTTTTTTACGGCAATCCCTCATGCAAGCACGGTAAGCACTTCTCCTAGAGGAGATTTCTCAGACGTGATGCTTTGGTTAAAGTCTGGCTCTCAGGAGCCAAGCTAGAGGCTACTTTGTAGAACAGGTTGGAAACAGTGATTGTCATTTTCAGAAATAAAAAGGAAAGTCATTCTGCATAAAGAGTCTCTCTGAGTTTTACGGAGTTTGAATTCAAAGTTGCTTCTGTATTGCATGTAAATTGTAATGCCATGAGGTGTCTGCAAGGTTTCCGTGCATTCTTCCGAGATAAGCCAGATCTGATCTTCTATCCTAAGAAAGTGCAAAGAAAGAACTCTGATAAAAACAGAGTAAATCAGCAGAAGACTTCACAAATCTCCTTTTATGAATCACGCTTTGATAAAGAAAGAAAAACAAAATTTCTTGCTGTTTATTTCAAGAATACGGTGATAGAGAAAGTTACTGCACCATCTGTTGTAGCACATTCTAGCATGACCAGTGCTTAGACTGGCTGCTTTTTAGTAGGGCCCAGAAATAGTCCTTGCAGGGAGCAAACTGATAGCTCTGAGATTTTTCTAAACCAAAGTTTGTTTCCTTTTTGTTTTTTGTTTTTTGTTTTTTTTTTTTAAGGCCTAACTATTGTACTGAGGGAAAAGATAAATTGGTGAACAGAGTGTCTTTCAGAGAAGATAAAATTTACTAAGCGTTTTTGAAGAAGCAAATTAAAATCTCTGCTTCTTATTTCCTTATATTGTCAGTAACTAATGGATACTGAGAAGGAGGTATATTGACTAGATTTTAAAAAAATCATTTAATCTTATTTTATTTAGTGACCAAGTATCTCCATTAAGAATTGCATAGATTCCCTTTGCTACAGTTCTTGGCCGTTTTTATGCATGACTGTGGTGAGCATATATTAAAAATATAGAATGCAATTCTTCTCGCCTTTGTTCTTGAGCCTTTAATACCAATAATAAAGCCAGTAGAATAGCCAGAGCTGCTGCTTCTTTGCCTAAATCTTGGGCTAGGAGTTGTTTCCCCCCCACCAGGAGAGGCTGCCATTACCTTGTCCTAACCCTTTTTCCACCCACTAAAAAAATTACCTATGCAAAGTGGGGGAGTTTCTTATGGGATCTCCTGTGGGAACTGGAAAACACTCACTTTGAATATTTTACTGTCTGCTTGGTGTTGCTGGCAGAGTAACTATCTCTTCGTTGAGAGTTGGAAGCCTCAATTTTTGGCATTTTCCTTAAGTAAATTTATTTAAATACTAGGCAAGCTAAACAGCTATTTGTATAATACTTTGATTTTTTTTTTAAACTCTGAAACTACGTTTGTCTGTCAGTCCAAAGGTTACACAATAAATAACTGCAGCGAAGGAAGACAAAGGACCGGAGGTATTTAGAGGAAAATTTGTTGATTCCAACTCATCCATCAGCAGACAAGACGCATAATAAAAAGGTGCATGTTTTTTGATGTGTAAAGAGTGGTGGGTAAGTGGGTAACAAATCAACTTAAGCTGATCCCGGGCTTCCTTTTGGAGAATGTCTCCTGCCTTGACAGGGGCGTTTGTTTCACCTGTACCTTGTGAATGAGCATACCCTCGGAGGGCTGGTGGTCACTCAGCTGTTGGAAATGCCAAGCCCTGTTTTCCCAGAAGGTCATGTGTATTTGGGAAAGAGACATTGACACTGTGCCATCTGCTGACTCGTGGTTTAATCTTTATTTTGCACTTCCAGCTGATAAAGCCACTTTGTACAAAAGTAATACAGGAAATGATGCATTGCAAAACCCCAAAGTGACAGAAAGGGAAATGGAATGTGCTAGCAAAGGCTCAGGACGATGGACGGAATTTCTCGTTCTTGGAAACAAAACTGCACCTAACACTGCCTATACTGACATTAAAATTCAGTGTTAGAGTAGTCTACAGACTCTCTTTTCTTTTTTTTTTTTTTTTTTTTAATTTGCCTAGTGGCTTGTTCAGGGCTTGGCTCATGCTTAAATTTTATTCAGACAGGCCGTACTTGAGCAGCAGTCCATAGACTGTAGTTTAGTGGCAGGCTAGATAGTGCTGCTATTTGCAGCTGCTGAATTGCATTAAGTTCAAGTGTATCTACAAATACCTGATACACCTCTTTCCTCCTTCTCTCCCCCCATGTATTTCGTGCTACAGTTATTACCAGAGAGATGCCAGCTGTTAAGATACTGCCTGTAATTACAAGATAGTCTTTGGAACGCATGTTTATGGGAAGGGAAAAGAAGTGTGCTACAGGATTTGTTCGATACTAAGAACTTCTGAAAAATCTCTCCCTACAGTAAGGAGTATTAGTGGCTATATCTGAATGCCTTCTTACTCTTTGCCAAGCTTGTGCAGGCATAGCTGTAAATGTACTGATTTAATAAACAGGATTTTTCTTTTCCATGGCAACTAGAATTTGACCACTTTTTTTAAAGCAACTTGATGGATTTACTTCAAGCCTAGATTGAACCATGCCTAGATATAGTATCAGTGCTGAAATAAGTTTTTTGGCTCTAGATTCAAATTTTGTACCTTCCTTTCTATTAGAACTTCATCAAGTATTTTAAATGTTTCGCTTTTAATTTTAATAGATGTGAACTCAAAAGAAGGCTTTTATTACTTGTAAGTGTACCACGTGTGGGAACCTTCATCTTTTTATCTGAAAGGCATGTATAAGAATCTTCATAATAATGAGTTACAGACCATACATGAGTTGAAAATGTAACAAGCACTGCCGAAGCACATGTACCGGGTGTCTGATAATAAGGTTCCTAAATTAGGGCAGCGTTTTAATAGAGTACTGCGCAATGGATGTAAGGATAAAATACTTCCTGAGTGCAGTCAGTGACAGTAATGGAGTTTCAGTTCATTTAATAGCACAGGCCCAGGTAACAAAATAAATTCTTAAATTTGCTCCAGGGTCATGCAAATCTTCTGTTGCATTAACATTATTATTTCAGATAGAATTCATATGAGTACTAAGTGCAGGTAGACATGATCTCTCCTTTAGTTCATAAGCATTATTCATGTAAATGTAGTTAATGCATCCAGCTCAGTAAAACTGAACCTTTACCTGAAGTGATCTGTCACTAAAAACTAATTACAAAGTAGATTGTTTTCAACTGAAAAGACTCCAGGGATATTAGTACACTATGTAAACATTAAAATTGATGACAGTTTGCTGAAGTTCTCAGGAAGTATATCATAGCACCTGCAATTTTGAGATTTGCAATCAGTGTGTTTCATATATAAATAATCTATATTTGTACTAAAACATGCACTTTAAATACTGTCTAACATGTTAGATGTACAGACACTTTGTATTTTGTATGTGCATGATGATTTGGTTTGGTTTGGTTTTGTCTTTCTGTTGGTAACAAAAGCATTCTTCTCCTTTTGCCTTTTTTCCCCTTCCTCTGCAACCTATTGCTGTCCCTTCCAGGATGCATTTCCTGTCTGTCTGCATGCTGTGAAGTGAGGTTGGAAAGTGGTGGTTTACTGCTCTTGATTTCTTTTCTTCCACCCTGCCAGTCCTGGATCCCTCTTCCCCAGGCAGATACAGCCTTTTGCCTGATCCCAACCTGCACTAATATGAAGCTTGCTGCTCACAGACTCTCTGTTCCCAGTTTGAGGAACAGAGCAGAACTTGTGCCTCCCTCCTGCCCCTTCATGTGTTCCCGCATATGTCCAGCAGGCATTGCAAGCTGAAGGGTCAGGATGTAGTGCTAAAATAAATTCATGATGTCTTTTTTTTTTTTTTTAAGCCTGCTTATGACATATGGCTTTTAATGCCATATGACGGGGTTTTGCTTTCTTATGTGACCTGAGTGAGGAAAAAGATTTTTTTTTTTTTCCTTCTTTCTTTCAGCTGGCCTTTGAAACTTAAAGTAGCTCAGAGGTCTACCTCAACTATTTTTATTTCAGGTTGTGATATGTGTGATATGCACAAGCTCTAGTGCAGTGATTTGCTAGCTGTATCATGTGCAGTTTGTAAAGAGGTGGATAGCAGGATGCTGTTGGGGTATTTTGCTTCAAGCTGTTATATAAAACCAAAAAGAGCTGCTAGTATTATTCTGGCTCCCTGTGCTGCATAAGCTGCCTACCTTTGATTGAGAATGAGGAGTACCCTTCACACTTACGAATGAAGGATGAATTCCAGGTGACAGGTTTGGGTCACTTTTAATGTTATCATCCCCTAAAGCCTACTTCCTTTATCTTTGTGTTTATGCTGGTCATTATTTTCCAAGTTGATCATCTCATTTATTCGTGTGGGAATACACAGGCTTCAGCAAGCCAGGTTAAATAAAAGTCTTTGTCAGGCTGTTCCTGGAGTCCAGTTCTAGAGACTGTTAACACTGTTGTTGTTTTTGTTTCTCTGTCACTCTACCATTGTTGGAGGATGTGTTTAACTGTTGATAGTTAACTTAAAGAGTAAAATCTCTTTTCCTCTCCTTCTGTATTCTCTTGTAGGTTGGCAGCAAGAACAGTAAAGAATAAATGGGTCACTTCTGCCGAGGGGGAATGCCAGCATTGTCGTCTTTGGACCTGAGGATTGAAAAGTTAAAAGGAACAGAATTGTTCTGAGACAAACTGCTTTTAACTACTGATACAATCTGCTTTGTGCCTGGTTTGTGGTGTGGAAAACAGGACTGTCTCCTCTGCCTGGTCTGTGCTCTCCAGTGTGACTGAGTGGGATCACCATGAATGTGACAAGTTTATTTTCCTTTACCAGCCCCGCAGTGAAGAGGCTCTTGGGATGGAAGCAGGGGGATGAAGAAGAGAAGTGGGCAGAGAAAGCTGTTGATGCGTTAGTGAAAAAACTAAAGAAGAAGAAAGGTGCTATGGAGGAGCTGGAAAAGGCGTTAAGCTGTCCTGGTCAGCCCAGCAACTGTGTCACGATTCCTCGCTCTTTAGATGGGAGGCTGCAGGTCTCACACCGGAAAGGGCTGCCCCATGTCATCTACTGTAGAGTGTGGCGCTGGCCAGACCTGCAGAGCCATCACGAACTGAAGCCGCTGGAATGCTGCGAGTATCCCTTTGGTTCCAAACAGAAGGAGGTTTGCATCAATCCCTACCACTACAAGCGAGTAGAGAGTCCTGGTAAGTTCTTCCTTGTTTGTACCTTTACACCTTATCTGAACACTGGGAAGTATGGCAATTAATCATGTGAGTTGTCAGCTTAAATAAGCAAATGTGAAAGACGGCTGCAGTTCATACAGTAAAATGATTCTGACATAGTGCAGTTTTTAATTGTTATTATTTCCAGAGAGATTCCTATCACTTCCATTGCTTTTGTTTCTTCATCCTATAGAAGATAAATACTGTTTTTAGGGTTTCCCACACCTTAAGCCTTCTGAAGCAAGCATGATTTTAGACAGAGGAAGATACCATATCTCCTCAACGTAAAACTTGAATAATAATGCTCTATTGTTTAAGAAGTTTTACTTTCAGGTGTTCTGTAATTGAAGTTTGCTTACCTCTTACTTGCTTCCTTATTTTTAAATTTAAATGAAGCTGTTTTATCTCTCTCCTCTTCAAAGGCTTGTTAATGGCAACCCTCTTTTTAACAGAATATTTCCAGGGACTAAGACAAAGGATGCTTGAATACATCTACATCAGTCTGCAGCTCCTTGTGAGGCTGTACAGGGACATAGGCATTTCTGCAGATTACAGGTGTGGGTGGATTTCCCTGATTTAATTTGAGAAGTCCATCTGTGTTTACAGACACTTACAAATGGTATTGCTGTCTCTGAGGGTGACAGCGCAAAAAGTACTGTGGAAATAAGGGATTAAATGACAAGATTGTTGTCCTGTAAATGGAAATTGTGTTTGTCTTGGATCTGTGACATGTTAGGCATATCTGGATGTTAAATATTTCCCTTTGGTGTATTGGTATTAATTTGGAAGTCATTTGAATGGCAAAGGTAATACCATGAAGTGCATATTTATGCAACAGAAACTTAAACAAATGAAGCCTCTTCACTGGAAAAAACAGTTCCAATTCCACATTGAGCACAGAAGTGGGAAAATAAAGTAAATTGTTGTATCTTTGCACTGCAAGCTTCTGCATGTGTCTGTGCTGGTTGCTTGCATTCAGTATTCCAATATATAAAGATTCCTAAAAACAGCTTGAGCAACAGTCCAACTCGTGCTGTTATTGTTAAGGCAAAGTGTTATATTCTAAGTCATTTTGTCTTAATCTTGGAAACAAGAATTGAGTTTTAGAACATTCTCGTTTAGACTGTTTATATCATATTTTAAAATGTATATTTATAAATGTTATGTCACTTCAGTGACATAACTTATTCAAGATAAAAATAGAATCAAACTTTCCAAGGTGTACAACTAAAATGTATGTTTTTGCTGAGTCCTGCAAAGTAGTTGAAGTAGTTGCAAAGGTTTTCTTTGGGTGTTAGGTCATCTTAGAAACTCTATATTCAGGAAACAAAGCAATACGTTATTAACTATGAGCCTGAATTCTGTATTGCTCTTCCAAGTCTTTCTGGAGAAGATAAAATCTCCGAAGTGGTGTAAGCTACAGAACTTTAACTAGCAAAAAAGAAACAAAACAAGAATTTTAACTGATATGGAGATGGTAAAAATAATTCCCTTTTACCAAAATAGTAGCCTTCTTCGGGAAAAAAATAGTTGCTGTTACTGTGCTCTGGAAGCAGCTTTCACTGCTTTCTAGGTGCCCTGTTAGATCTTGGTAGGGAGGTGTTAAGTTATGTTTTTAGAAGTGTGAGAATGAGGTTGAATTCCATCATTTTTTTCCCTGGCTGGTTATGTAAAGGATGGATTTGTACTTAATGGTCTGTGGGTCTGCCATTGTTTGGAGAGATATTGCATGGAGGTGAGTGGGAAAACATGGCTTTTGGAAGAAGCAGGTTACCACTGAGCTTTTATTTTGCTTTAGTGACTGAGCTCTTATTTTGCTTGGAGACCTGTGCTTCAGAAATCATTATGACTTCCTTTTTTATTCTGCTGTTCCTTCCCTGTCCTATTCTCCCTGTCCTCTAAGCATCATCTTAGATTCAGTTCCTGACAATCACTCCCAAATTCTGCTCATCATATTTTTCCCATTTTTGCCTAGATTGTAGCAGTGAAAGTGTTTTAATAAGTGTTTATGCTTTGAGATTTATGAGTAGTCGGAATTCACACGAGTCACTTTTTCCAACTGTCTACAGACTCTTGCAGATATCAAGGTTTGTGTTTCCAAGGCCATCATTGCAGCCCTGAGAAATGCACCTTTTCTTGATTAAAATAACATTGAAAGCTTAGACCGTGTACAACTTGGAGCTTGCATGCACTGTGCCAGTACATTGGGAATCTCTGTTTGACAGCGTAGTCAGTATTTTAAATCCTTTGTATAGATCCAAGTGCTCCCAAGCTGAAGTGTACAATGTTCATGGGCTGGAATCTATGCACTTTATTATGTTGGAGATATTTATTGAGTGACTTGTTTTGGTGTTGTGGAAGTTTTGAAGACCTGCCTAAAAGTAAATCCTCAAATGCATGAAGTCATGCCCTCTGTAAGTTGGGAAATGAGTCTTACGGCTCCTTCTCAGTTTGAAAAGTGTAAGAGTGGTGCGAGGATCTTCTACCTTGATACCTTATTACTATTTAGCTTGAGAAAATACTAGAAATGTCACATTGGTGAGTCTGCAAAGTGCATTTTACACATTAATTCAAACAAGAGATTCCTTTTTATTAGGAAGGCCAGATAGCACCTGGTTGTGAACAGTAAGAGAAGAATCGGCAGCAGTTTCAGCAATGCAGGAGCGGGTGTCACTGAGAGCCCTCGATGTGGAGCCCAGGCAAAGAAGTCTGGAGATCAGAGGCCATGTGGATGCTGGGGCAGGAGCACAGGCTGGCGCTGAGCTGCCAGCGAGGAATTGACACTGCAAAGGTCTCTCTTGAGACACTTTTTACTTTTTTAAAATGTTTTATGTTGTTTGACACAGCAGTGGACGGAGGCAGTGGACTCGGGTGAAAGTTACGATACAGAATTTAAGAAAATTTGTGTCTTTTTAACTTGGATTCAGTTCAATCCATGCAGTTATAGCATTAAAACAAGGGCGATGGCATAGGGAAGAAGGAGGATAAAGAGATGCTGAAATTGACACTGCTATTAAAACAAAACAAGATCACATCTCTATCAGAGCTTTAGGAAGGAGATTCAGTTCCCTTGCTGTAGCTAAAGGAAAAGGAAGGAGATGGAGAAATTGAATGTTTCAATTTCTGAAAATATGAGTTAAAACTAATATAGCTCCATGTTCCAGCTGATGTGGAGTTGTGTGTGTTTGCCTCTGCTAAGTGTCCTTGCTCATCGACCTTCTAGGTTAAAGAGAGTTTGAGTGTGAGGAGGCAAAAAGCCCTTCCTTTTTCTCATGAGGCTGATGGTGCCAGTGGTCCCACCAAAGTGGCAGTGTGAGCAAGGGCTGCTCGCTTGCGATGCAGGAGAATAAAATGTCAGAGCTGCTGGATTCTCGGTTGTTCTAAAGGTTGATATTGCTACAAAGTCAAAGCAGCGTCTGCTGCAGCAAGCCTGTTGTGATGGCAGGAAACACTTTGCCCATCTGCACAGCTGCTCTTTGCCACAGCAGCTGCTCAGGTCCCCAGGCTCTGGGAGGAGCAGTAGACATGACCCCCTCGTTTTGCTCCCAGTGTGGACTTGCTGCCTGTTACTTTAACCTGCTGGTTTTCATCTTTGCCTTTGATCTTCTCTGCTGCTTGCTTTAAGTGAGTCTCCATAAGGCAGCACCTACAAACTGTGGTTACCACCGGCCTAGGGAGAAACTCGAAATGGTGGAAATCCTGGATAAGGCGGGTTTAGGTTGAGGTAGTACTGCAAGTAAAGTGCCCCAAATACTCCCTGTGCAGCACTGCAGCTCTGCTTTTTAGTAAAAGGAGGAAAAAAAAAGTTTAGAGGAAATTTTAAATGCCATTTAAAATCTTACAAGTGTTTGGTTCTGTGTGCTGTCTCTGTGCGTATGTATGTATGCATAGATATTTTACAGAAAAAATAAATGGGTCTGTTAAACGTTTCCATCGCTTTTCCTTGACCAGCCGAAGATCAATCCTTGTAATATTAATATTCCCATACTGTTTCTAGACAGGGTAAATGGAAAAGTGATTTTTTTTTTATTATCTGTCACTGTTAGTTGCCTTGCATGTCAAATCTGGTGCAGCTTGTTGCCGTAAGTTACCTTTTGGATCAGAGTCATCCAAAACAGAGATCTGTTTTTTAATAAGCAGCAGGGTTGGTTCAAAGGCAGAGCACAGCTTGTGCATTAGGCTGCTCTTGGAGAGCTCATCAACCTTACAGGGTCAAGATCAATATGGAAGGAAGAAATAAGAGTAACTGGAGGTTTCCTTCAGTGTTACGGGCTTGCGCGTTGCCTAGCTGAGACCTTGGGGCTTGCTCGGTGCTTCCCTCTCTTCGCAGCACCTGGGAGGACTGGAGCGGGCCCGGAGCCCATGGCCGGTTTCCGGCCAGCTGGGAAGCTCTGCGGAGTGAGGCTCAAGGGAGCCCCGCGCGCCGGCTGCATGTCCGTCTGCTCCGGAGCCCGCCGAGCAGCCGGGAATCTGCGGGGGCAGAGGAGCTGCAAAGAGTCTGGAAAAAAGAAGGCAGAAGGGAGGTTGCTGTTTCTCTGATCTGGGGAATGTGAGGGAGGGGATGAGCAGCATGTCTTTTCAAAGAGGAAGGATACGAGTGAAGTGGGAGGAAGAAGAAAAGAGCAAAGGAAACTGGAGTTTTTTTTTTTTTTTTTCCTGAAGTGATTAAAGGAAGAAATTAGAGCAATGGAGGTCACCAGCTGATTCAAAACAAGGCAAAAGTGATTCAAAACAAGGCAAAAGTGTGGAGGAATTAATGCATAGGGGTAAAACTTTTGTTCCCACTTGTGTATTCCTAGCAGACACTCTGCACCTCCTCAGGCACAGGACAGGGAAGCAGAGAATGCCTGAGAAGTTTGGCCTTGATGCAGTGCAGAGTTAGTGCTGGGAACGGCATTAAAAATAGCATGCTGCAACAGGTGGGTACAATTATAGGATGGTTCCCCAAAATAGCAAACAACTGTTGGTTTGTTTGGCAAGTAGTATAAAGCTTTCATCATGTCAGTTTTACAGAATTCTGTCCTCAAATTCATCAGCAAAACCTACTCGGGAAAATGAATTGTAATAAGGAGAAAGGAGGGAATGGTCTAAACTGCAGGGATTTTTTTTCCAACCTTACTGTGTAGCACAAGAGAGAAGGGTAGCAAAGGGATATAAGTTGTCAAGAAGGATATGTTCATTTCTCTGTCTTTATATTAAATGTAATTAGCCAGATTCCAATGCTCCTTTTAACTTAAAATACCAGACTTCCAAGTTTTAACCTATTCAGTTAGATGCTGCATTTTTGTACAGGTAACTTGAATTCTGATCTGTATAAATGTCTGAGTTGGTATTCACTATCATACTCTAACCTTCTCCCGTATCGAAATAATTCCTCTACCCATTAGCTTACAAGAACCCCCCTGCCACTGCTGGGTATACAGTTAGCACTAAATGCTGGAATTGGTCTTGACAAATACCAGTTTAAGCAAAATGGTGGCTTATCAGAGGAGCCACAAATAAAATCGAATGTTAGCTAAATATTGTAAAGCAGGAAATGTACTAATATTACTTGCCAAGTCCATGTAGACCAGATCTTTGATGTAAAAGTGAAGTAAGTGAAGCAACAACTGCTTTTTACATATAGTGTCAGTTGCAACTAAGTAAAATGACAAATCAAGCCATGAGGTCTATTGAAACTGCAAAATAAAATTAAGAGTTGAGGGGGAGAAAAGACAGATTTTGGCTTATTCCTGGAATACCAAGTCTGGAGTGTTTATCCATTACTCAGCATGGACCGTTGAAGAACGGCTCTTCAGCCTTTCACTTGCAATTACTGGAGCACAAGTTTTTAGTAAAAGTCTGCAATTTTGTCACTTTTGCTTCTGAGAAAACAGTAAAGCAAAGTTGTGTTACCACAGGTTGTTGCAGAGCCTTGTTTAAGCCAGATGGTGTTGGAACAACATAAAATAGCTCCTCAGAGAGCTGCTTTGGCCACAACAATATTCATTATTTTTAACCAAGAGTAAACTCGATCCCAAGTTTGAACATGTAAGTGTCTTTGTGAGAATTTGTCCTCTGGTCAAAGAATATTCAACTTTGCCATAATCTTGTTTTTGGCAATATAAACCTAATGACAGTAAGGGTTTTCTCTCTACTTGTTGTTTCATTGTTTACAAGCAAGAGCTTGGCGAGACGTTTCAGTCAGATGCTGTTAATGGTACAAACAGCAAACCAGGCTCTATACATTCAGCTCAACATACTCCAGTATCTGCTCTGTTCCCCCTGAAGGACCGGATTACTCTCTAAGGTGCTACTGCTGAGTTCAGCTGCTGTGGCATCAAAGGCAGGAAATCAAGCTGAAAATCTTAAGAAGGATAGAACTTTGTTAGTTTAATACTACCGCTGTATTATTTTTTCCTCCTAATTCTTCTTTTGCCAGTTTATCTTTGCAGTTTTTTTAATCTAGGAATTTGAGTACAAGTCTCCAGTTCCTCTCTTGCACTCTTTTACCCACTTCCCAGTCCTTCCACACCTATATCCAGGTACCATGAACTGGTGTGTAAGGGTTTCCCTCCTTCCTAACCCAAAGTTCTATTTTTGCAGTAAAATAATAAGTGGCTTTGCATACATTCATGTGAAAATATCCAAGCTATATGATGCTTGGAATTTAAAATGCACTGTATAATGATAATGCCTCCAGGCCTTCATAAGGGCTGAGGACTACGTTGTGGTATGAGCCTGCAAAAACACTTCTACCATAACATATGTCCAGCAAGTTGTTGTCATCATTTTAAAAAGTAATATGATTGAAAGTGCAGCAGCAATTGCTTGTCTTCTGTTTCAAAACTCATGGTAAAAGTAGAATTTTCTTGGGAAAGGAAGAATGATCAAAATCTGCTTTCTCTTAAGTGGCCCCTTGTTGCATTCTGTTATTTGCCCTCCAAATGTCCAGATGTGGAAAGGGAAATCCTCACCTAACTTGCGAAGGGAGAAAAATGAACCTTTGAGGGAAACTAGCTCATGTAAGCTAATAGATACCCATCTGAATAGAAAATACATAACCTTGAAAATATAACAGGTCCTTTAGCTTGAATTTATTTTGTTTTGGTTTTTTAGGGGGGAGGGGGATTTTTTCTTTGTTTTGTTTTTAATACATAGTCTTGAAGTTATAATCATAAATTGGAAACTTTGTTTGCTATAATAATCATCTTTGCAACATGATGAGAATGAAACCAAAAAAGCAAATAACTACATTTTTACACTAATACAGCACACCTGTGTACAGGAGAGCGGGATGCTACACTGGAAAGAGACAAAGCGTAGAGATTGGTAGCTTTCTTCAGAGGATACTATGACATTTTTATAAATGTTGCAGCCAGAAATATATATATATATTTATATGAACAGCAGGCTGTCTTTGGTCTGTCTTACATGTTTTTGGCATTCTTGGCTCTTAGATGAAATAGCCCATGGGTGATATTGCCCTGTAGCTGTAATTTTTTTAATACAGCTTCACTTGTTTGGTGCAGGCATAATCTCAGTCTGATTTGCATGTTAAAAATAAGATGCTCAGTTTCCAGGCAGTTGTAGTTCACTGACAAATACAGGATATGTTTTTATCTACCGTTCTACCAACATATGCAGCTTGACTTTCTCATGATTTATCTTTCTCTTCAGGCACCATCAGCAGCAGCATTACTACTGGTAGTAATGTGTTAACTCTCAACCACTGGTCTATATCTACATAAAATCTCCAAGCAAATTTAAACATAGTTAAGGTTATAAGACCTTTTAACCTGTTGTTTGAGAAAATGAAGAGATAAACCTGACTCATGACTTGTGGATCTGCTCTATTGTCTGGTTTTAACCATTTTAATTAGATTTCATTTATGAATCCTGTTTGATGTGATTGCTGCAGTAGTTTTTCAGGACAACAGCACCATTAGTAGTGCTTTTTGCTTAAATACCTACGTCTTTATGGCATAGAAACAATTACATAAGTAAGTGTCGAAGTCAGGCTTAATATTGACAGGAGGAGGTAGAAAAGGGGTGAAACTGTGTCTGCAGCCCACTGCGGAGATCCCCCACAAAGGTGTGTGCTGCTTCTTGACTTCCTAGCAGCAGGGTTGGCGCAGAGGGGCTCTCCTGCCTCCTGCCCTTCGGTCAGACCTTGGCCTGGAGCCGGCAGCCACAGCAGAGAGCAGCCTCCTTTGCTGCTGCGCTGAGCCCTAGGAATTTGTTGCTCCATAAGGCTGGGTCTGCAACCTGGCCAGAAACTTGCTGCCTGAAAGCAGGCTGAGGAGGTAAGGACGTGTGTGGGCTCCCCTTTACAAGGTGAACTCCTGACATTTCTTGGTACCTCTGAGCAGTCCAGTGCCCGCTCAGAATATTCAGATTTAACTCCTCCTTGACTCTGGTGGGGGCAGCTAGACTGCCAAAGTCTTAGATCGGTTATGGGATTAAGTGACTGTCTCGGAGGTGGCCTCTAGGTCTCCCTCCCACCTGACAGCCTTTGGGTACCTTTTCTCTGCATTTAAGGTTGTTTGTTTGCGGGGACTACCTGAAACAGGAGAGTGCTCAAGTAAATTCTGCAGTGATATTTTTGAGACCATTTGTGCTCTATCGGTGTTTTCTTCAGTCTTCCCCCTCCTTCCCTCCTGGTCCACGTGTATTTTGAAGAAACTGACATTAATTCTTTATGGTCAGTGCTAGTTTTGTGTAAGGGAGAAGAGGAAGGATGAGCTGTATCTGGAGTCCTTCCAAACTTCAGCAGTGGTTCTGCCCAGTTGGAGATAAAGTGTGTGTGCCTTGGGAAAATGTGACACTGCTTTATTTTAATTACTGAAAATATGCAGAAAATATCCTGTTCTGCAGCTATTTTAAAAACCTATAAATCGTATGGCTTCCTGTGATGTCATATATCTTATTGTTTAGCAAGAGGTAGGGGATGGGAAAGGTAGATGATGTACTTTCTGCAGAAGTTAACTTTTCTGAAGTTAATGGTTTGACCTTCGTCCACAGGAAACAAAGAGCTAGGAAAGCTATGTGGTAAAGCTTAGAAAAGTGAGGAAGACTCATAAAGGCAGGAAAGGGAAAATATTCTTTAATGCATGATATCATTGTTTTTTCACTTGTAATTTATTAGGCTGACATATATTTGCTATGACAATTAACATATTGTTTGAATTAACTATGAAAAAAGCTGATAGGTTGCACAGAGCCTGTTTAGTTCTGAGAGATCCTAGTATTTAGAGAGACTGGGTTTGACTTTTGCTGTGTTGTAGATCAGGGGATATGTGATGTCAATCTCAGTGCTAACCAACTGCTTTGTATTGCCTTTTCCAGTGCCCTATGGCAATAATCACATTAGAGGTGAGGAGCAGGAGGCAGCTGAGGGAGATGCAGCTTCTCCAAGGGTGTTTTGCAATTGAGAGTGAACTTCTATAGCATGGGAAATGGATGTGTTTTGTTTCAGAAAATGCCCCAGTTAGGAGTTTTGTATATTCCTTGGGAAATTGAGATCGTTAACTGTTAACTTGTTAAACAAATCTGCTTAGAAATCACATCTGCCCCAAAGATTTCATTGGAAACTTGGTGGAGCTGCTCTGCTTTCTGCTTCACTCCCACTTCTTTGTGCTTGCGCTTCCTCTCCCTGCCCTTCCCTGCCTTCTCCCCCCCTATCACCCAAAAAATCTCAATCTATAACAAGACCAGTTTTTAATCTTTTGAGTAGCTCAGCCTTTGCTGCGAGGTATTCAAAAACAGAAGCCAAGGCACTGGAAAAAGAGCTGATTCTCTTATCTTAGTGTATCTAGTATCACATTCATATTCTCGGTTGAAAAGAGACCTTTGTTTCCCTGTGGTGAGAGGGCTTGGGAGCATAGTGAAACCAGGAGTTTCTAATGTGTGTTTCTCTGATCCCAGAGTAGCACATGGCTGGAACTCATTTGCTGCCCAGTTGCTATTGTTTTTTCTTTCCACTGCGTAACTTTGTTTAAATTGCAGTGTAAACTGACTGAAGGGTTAATAATAGTCTCAATGTGAACTTGTAAGAACCTAGCCTAGGTTAAAAATAAAATTACAGCTGTTGGGACCAGGCTCAGTTCAAGGCCTAAATAGCATTAGTATTGTCTTCAGAAAAAAAAAAAATCTGTCCTTATTAGCAAGGTTTTGGGTTACAGACCATTACATGATTAGCAAGATCACAAGCATGGTAAAATGAACTGCGTGTCAGCATTGCAAAGTAACAGCACTTCCCAGCATTTCTTTGTGAGAACAGAACCAAAATGTAGAATTGCAGTTTGTTCTTGGCTCTTCTTTGTTCTTGGCTCTTCTTCTCTGGGCCTCTGTGAAAACAAGCTGCTATCTGGCGAGCCAGGTAGCTAGCATGACCACTATAAACCCAAGCTATGCAGTAACTGGTATACAGAAACAGTTCTTGCTGAGGCATGTGTTCTTAGATTTGACTATCTCATTTTTATGGCACGTGTAAATATGCCGTAGGGCACAGGGAACATTTTTCGCTTTGTAGCCTAGTTCTTAAGGACCGACTCTCTAATGCTTGTTCCTTTTTCTCCCTCCACCCCCTTTTCAGTGCTTCCTCCAGTGCTAGTGCCAAGACACAGCGAATACAACCCTCAGCACAGCCTCTTGGCTCAATTCCGCAACTTGGGACAAAATGAGCCCCACATGCCACACAACGCTACTTTCCCGGACTCTTTTCATCAACCCAATAGCCACCCATTCCCCCATTCGCCAAACAGCAGCTACCCGAACTCGCCGGGAAGCGGCAGCAGCACCTACCCGCACTCCCCAGCCAGCTCGGACCCAGGAAGCCCTTTCCAGATGCCGGGTATGTTCGTCTTCTGTTACTCGTTTGTGAAGCAAGAGTGTGCTGGACACCACAGGTATCATGATTATTTCACTTAATTATATCATATCATCAGCCAGTGCTTCTGTTCAGTGGTGAGTTGGAAATTGTTAGTAAATAAGACTCCGTAATTGGTTTGTTTTAAAAATGTATTTTTAAATGTATTTTTTCATCTTTCAAACACAAATGGTAGAGTAAAACTCTGGGTGATGTAGGATACAAATTCTTCTGGATTTGGGGGCAAGGATACAAAATCAGGTATGTTTTATTTTGAGGGGGAATTAGTGTAACTGTTTAGCCCGCAAAGCATAATGCTTAATGCATATTGGATATTTTGACAGAAGAGTAATGCCACAGATCATTCTTGCATAGGAAAGACATCATCATAAATTCAGCAGAAGGTTGCAGCTCTGTGGAAGAAGGATGTTTCTCAAGGGAATACACTACTGTACTTGATAAAATTTATTCAAATAATGATGTAATCTCAAGAAACAAATATATTTCAACTGTAAAACAGTCCCTTAAGGCCCCGTAAAGAAAACTCAGGCTGTTTTGCTTCCTAAAATCAAAGAAACAGCAACTTTTGGTTTTTGTTGACTGATGTCTGTAGCAATTCTGTGAACCTGTTGTTTTGTTTTTTCTTTGCTCGTAAAAGGATAAAAATACTGCAAAAGCAGCTTGTGAGGGATCCCTGGATCTAAATGCTAGGATAAGGACTCTGTACAAATATTTACTGATTTTCTTTTGTGTGCTTCCTTCAGGACTGAAAAAGGTTGCATGTAAGCAAAGACCTGTGAAAATCTGTTTTCTGTTACGTAAAATTAACATTCATAGATTCCTGCTGCTGTAGTTATTTCTCTTGCATTTTTTTTCTCTTGTGAATGAAGACTACTGAACTTGCAGAGGCAGGAGGGAAGGAAGAAAAGTCTATGTAGTGAGTGTTCTTGCTCTTTAGCAGAGAAAAATAGTGAACTTTGAGTGGTCTGTTCAGTTTTCATCCCTGTAAAGGAATCAGCAGCCTCAGTGGGGAAGAAATTGAATTAAAAGAAAGTCAAGAGACTAGTTTCCTTGATGCTTAGCTCTGGTCAGTTTTCTGTCTTTTACTATTAGGGAAAGAGGAGTTGAAATGTGGAAAATACAGAAGAGAGAAGAAGCGGGGCGGGGGGGGAAGAGAGAAAGGCAGTTATCCAGAGATCTTGAAAACTTTCCAGATCCTGGCTAATTTGCTGCCTCTGGCCTCATTTCCCTATCTGTGCATCACTAACGCATTGTGTTCACACATACACAGTTCAGCAGGAAAAGCTTGTAGGCATCAGGCAGGGGTTTCTTTCTTTTGCATGTGTCTTTGTGCAGTTGATTTGGAGGAAAGTGTCTTCTGAAGTGTTGGGTAACAGCGATGTTGGCATCTTCCTCTGGTTTCTAGGAAGCTGTTTGGGAAACTTTCCCAGAAGCGAGTGGAACAGCTGGAGGGCAGTACAACCCATGTCCTAGGGCTCAAACAGGGCTTTAGTGAGTGTGGTCATAGTGCACAAGAGAGTTTTATACTAGTGATTCAATTAACTGCTCTTTGCAGCCTTTAAGAGTAATGAAGAAATACTGGCAAATAAAATCCTGATCCAGAAGGTTACTTCTGTAGGATTTGGGCGTTTAAAACACTTTCTACTGCTACATACCTATGAAAATAGAGCTCATGCTTTGCTGGTGGAATTGAATTGCAAACAATAAAGCTGGGACTGAAGACTTTCTTTCAAATTCAGTCTGCGTTTACCATTTTTGATATTTACTTCTACCTTGACCTGGAGAGCTCTGTGTGCCATAATATCTCCGCAGCATTTTCAACTGTGGAAGGCTGCAGGCTACAAATGTAGCTAGACTTTCCTTTGTGGCTTGATGCGGGGGAAGTGACTTGTTTTTGCAGTTGCACTTAATATGCACAGTAATTCTCTGCTTTCCTGAATCAAGGTCTGTGATTGCTTTCTCAGATTTCTGGTGGGTGGAAGTTTATAGCTGAGTCAGGCTGGAAGCATTTCTAAGCTAAAACTGTTTATGCGAGTGTGTATATGTACTTTCAAGAGAGGAAAGGACTTTTGTATCTCTGCCTTGTCTATATTTAGCTGATACGCCCCCTCCTGCTTACCTGCCTCCGGAAGATCAGCTGACACATGATACCTCCCAGCCAATGGACACCAACATGATGGTACCCGCAATGCCCCCTGACATACACAGAGGAGGTAAAAACATTTCCTTCTCAGCTTCTGCTATGCTCCCTAAGGCTAAAGAGCTTTCCGAACTTCTGCAGTGTTTTTAATAGTTGAGTATTAATATTGTATGCCTGTTGTTCATAGTTTGTGTCATTCTAAGGAATGGAATAAATCTGAAGATTAAAAAATATATGAGTAAATGTAGATTTAGCACAAAAATTATCACGTGAGCCTTAAAATGTAAAATATGTGGTTTTGTCACCATATCATGACCAAAGTAATTTATGTGTTTTGTGCCTGGAATATTTGATCATCACTGAAATAAAAGAAGTCCTATGATGCTGTGCCTTTCTGCCTGTGATGCAGAAATTAAACAGATGCAGGCAAAAAAATCTCTTTATCTGCTATGATTATATTGACTTATTGAGACAGAGCAGTTAATGCTATATAGTGCTTACTGAATTATAGATGATCAAGTATAGCTCTCCAAATGAAGACTTGATCAGAAGATGGATGCTTCACTTATGTAAAGCCCACAGATATTTCATATGAACAGCTGGAGTTTTGTTTTTGTTTTTTTTTTCCCTGTTTTTTTTCCAAAACAATACATCTCATAAAATTGTCTTTTCTCCTTATGTTACAATATTTAGGTCCTGAATTCTAAATTGCAGTCCCTAGAGAGAATGCTCTGCTTTAAATAGTTACCTCTTCTCCTAGTGATATGGGTTTGGACTTTTTTGTTTTGTTTCATATTATTTTTTGTTGTTCCAACCTCTCTCTCCTTCATCTTTGGGTCACACAATGATGGCACACGGTCCAGAATTGAGAGCTATCTGCCTGAGGTGGCATTGCCATAGAGTTTAAAAGCCATGTTAAAAAAAAAAAGATCTTTTTATGTACTGTGACACAGACATCTTCTTAAACGCTGCTTTTGAAAGCCTTTGCAGCCAGCCACAACTGCTGAATAAAACATGTAGTGCATTCATCACAATGTGAGAAATAGCCCCTTCAGAGAACACATCAGCTTACACAGCTACAGGCCATGCCAAGAAAGAACAGCAAGTCAAGTTACTGTGCCAAAATGATTATAAAGATTACAAGCATATGAACAATTTAACTATTGTTTGATTTTTGTACTCATTTTGTTGCTAAGCTTAATGTCTGTTTTCAGGAAGTATATTTGCCCTCTTAAAACAATTTGGATAGCTTCTGTGGTAACCTATTTACTCTCTGTATGGAATGAGTTTTGCATGTGATAAATCCCATCTGCAGCATTTCCAGTTTTTACTGATCCAGTGCACTGTGTGTGTGTGTGTGTGTGTATGTAGTCCTTGCTGCTGCCGTTAGCCCAAAGTACATTTATCAATGTTTATGCCCAACTGCAGACTTCTGTATATTTATGTTTTTCCCCTCTTATGAAACATCCTACAGTAGCAGATTTTTATTACATGTGAGTTAAAGAATTGATTACATTTTTCTTTGTGTTTTTTTTTAGCATGCAACCATTTCAAAGCTGAGTATCATGTCTACTAGTATTTTTCACTCCTAATAGTTCAGTACAATGGATTTTCACCTGTGTGTCCTTCAGTTAAAAAAAAAAATAGCTATGCTGCTTCTCTCTGTTTACCAAGCCTCTGGATGTTTCTTATTCGTATATGTGTTCAGCAATTGCACCCCTTTAAAAAAACCTGCTGCAGGTGGTTAGGTTGTTCAAGAACACTTTTTTTTTTTTTTTTATACTGTAAACGCACTGCAGCATTTTTGTTGTTGCAAGCTTTGAGGAGCATGTTCTCCATGGTGATTTGTTAGTCTTAAGAGATTTGACTTAACAAGCTGCATCCTGTCAATGCAGTTGGGTAATTTCCACTGCCGGCCCATGCTGGGAATGGAGAGACTCAGCGCACCTGCTCTGCATGACTTAAAGCAAATGTAAGGAAGTTAGTCTGAAATCTGTGTAAGAGAGATATGATTCATTCTGGAAGAATGGCCAGCTGGCAAGATTTCTGCCTGACTTTGAGAACTGAGGCAAAGCTGCAGCTTTGATAATCACTGGCATCTTCACATGAACTGGGAGTAGAATAACCTCTTACTGAGAATTTATGGCTGATTTTTACAATGATCTGAAAGGATAGAAAATGCTGTGGTATCATCTCCTTTCTGATGGTGTTTTAAGCAAGTGTTTGATCAGTTGTGCACGTAATGCTTGGCAGCTTTGCACAGCAATCTAGCATGTGCTGCTCTGCTTTCTTTTGCTTGCCATGTTTTGTATCTGGTGTGCATTTCTGTTTGGGAGGCGAGGAAGGGGGGATGTTCTTCTTTTTGCTCCTGTCGGAAAAAATACGAACGGGGGAAAATATGAGCATTGGTCTTACATGACAGAGATATGGGGTCAGGGTGAGGAATCCTTTGTCCAAAGGAACAAGTTTGCCTGTAAAACGAATCTTACTTTCATTTTAGCCCTTTGCCCTGCAGTTACAGCTTTAGTCTGCGAAGTTGGTATCTCAGCAGCAAGTCCAACTGTGCTAGGCTGAGCATGCAAATAGTATCCTTCATTTAAAAGAAACCACATAAAGCAACCACATCCCTTTGCAAGCCTGCTTTTATTTGGAGGCAGTTTAATAATTTGTAGCTGTGCTTGGCACTTGAATGAATACGCGCTGGGTGGAGACATCTAAAGAAGCTTATGCTGCTGTTGGACACCCGCTGTGAAACTCCTTTTGCTAAAGACTGTTTGTATCATCAGAAGAAAAATTTCCCACAGCAGAGTCACAAGTGTTACCCCAAGACTTCCATGTGTTTCAGAGCTTGACAGACAGAAGTTATGAACCATGAATTTCCTGCTGGCTTGCTGCAGTATCTGCAGCCTCAGTGAGGACTTGTTGAGGAGGAGCTTGTTGTTAGCAGAATCTGGAAAATAGAGTTGTGAGAAATGCTTCCTATTACTCAACAAATAATTAATTGTTCTGGTAATGAACAACTTAAGATTTTGTATTTGCTAGCGTTTCACAAACCAATAAAATAATACCTGAAAAAGAAGAAAGCCAAAGAAGGCTTCATCCACTCTTTATTCCAGTGTAACTCTTGGGAGTCTGTATGCTATGCCCTTGTTCAGCCTCACGTTATGCCCTTGTTCAGTCTCAGCTCCCAGTTAGTGTATATTCATACTTAAACTCTACCTCGCATGTGTTGTGCAGACAGACTTCAGTCTGTTTTTGTTTCGGAGGTCTTGCCCTTCCCCCAGAAAAGTCTGGGAGAAAGATCTGTGTATATTCTGGATGCTAAAATATTGGCTGTACTTGGTACCCAAAGTTAAAGGGAGCTCTTGTCCAGTTGTTTCCTGCTATTTCTCCCTGGCAGTGTTGAACTCTGCAGTGTGGGCAGTAACTGCTTTTAATTTGGTGGCTGAGTAAAATGAACTGAAGTAAATTAACTTCAGTTCATTTTCTAGATTGGAAAGAAAGTTGAGCTGTGTGATTGCAACATTTCTCTGCTGTATAGTTTACTCCGTGGTATCTTGCAGAAGATGCAGCAAGGGTAGAGGGACACAACTTGGCATGTGCTTCATGTGCGTTTTTGTGTGTACCTAGTGGCAGCTGTTTTTATTTTGTGGGTCCTGTGCGAGCATTGTTGAGGTCTAATTGCTCTCTTGTATGTCTGTAGTTCTGAAAAAGTCAAAAATGACTGAAGGCAGAAGAACCTTATCCAGATCATCTTTCAGTGATCTTAAGCCAAAATCTGTAGGTTTATGACCCTCTAAAAGTGAGGCCTGTATTCCCATGCCATTAGATTGTAACGTTTCCTTGGTTGCTTTGCAGATGTTCAGGCAGTTGCTTACGAAGAGCCGAAGCACTGGTGCTCCATCGTCTATTACGAGCTCAATAACCGTGTTGGGGAGGCCTTCCACGCCTCTTCCACGAGTGTGCTGGTCGATGGCTTCACTGATCCGTCCAACAACAAAAACAGATTTTGCCTCGGGCTGCTCTCTAATGTTAATCGAAACTCCACCATTGAGAATACAAGGCGGCATATCGGCAAAGGTGAATTTTAGATCTGTGTGTTCGAGTTGTGGTTTCGGGTTGGGAACAGGTAGAGTTGGATGTTTTTGCTCTGTGGCTTGCCTTTTTATACAGACACACACACACACACACACATACTCACACACACACACACTTTTTTTTTTTTTTTTTCCCCTCAACATGTCAGTTTTGGATGCCAGCCCTCAGGGCAGGCTGATCTTACTAATGTATGTGATAAGTGATTATTAGAACATTGGTAAATATATAATTTTCTGGCCAAGTGTTAAAAACACACCATTGTTCTTATCTGTTGTGTAATTACAGGAAGCTGTTATCCCTAATCAATTTTTATGTGCCTGAAGTCTATTATAACCTTAATTAGGTCTTACGACTGTTTGTTTAATGAAAAGTCTTGATTTATCTTGATTATTGATATGTATGTAAATCCTAGCAATAGGTCTTGACACACAATTTTTAGCTATACTTACTTCCAACATAAGCTAACTATCCTAACATCTATTTAGAGAGATAAAGTGCTTCATCAGTCTTTGCAAATGCATCTTAGGCTTCATTCCTAGTCTGGCTGATTCTTTCAGTGCGAATCCCGTGCTTATCTTCTCTTTGATGGCTATGACAATGTCCTGCAAGAGAGAAGAAACTTCTTTTTCACATCTGACTTAATATAATCCTCTTTATATGAGAGCCTGACTGTCATGTAGCTGCAAAACTTATATTGCCCCTTCCAATGGGTCATTCCTGACACTTTTTTTTTTTTTTTTTTGAATGTTTACATTATCAATAAGCTCTGGATTTTCTGAAACAGTTTGGAATCCAAGCAGTGTTTAAAAGAACCAGTTAATTCTCTCCTTCCTTAGATGAGGAGAGAATTGACACTCAATGGAAGAGTTAGGTCTTCAAGTTTTAGCCTATAGCCTGGAAAACTTTCCTCTACGTGAGGACTTGTGCAGCTCTCAGCAATCTGTCACAGCTGTTCTGTGCCACTCTAGACTTGCCTTCCTTCTTTTTCTTCTCCATCCATCCATCCATCCATCCATCCATCCCAAATATCAGGATATTTTTTTTAACATATCTATCATTTTCTCTTTAAAAACATAAAAGTAACCCAACTATCTCTAGGTATCCCTATGAAGTCAGAGCATGAAGAATAGATACATAGTCTGAATTCATCTGACCTACTAACATCAACTTTTTCCTCCCAGGTGTTCATCTCTATTATGTTGGTGGAGAAGTGTATGCTGAATGCCTTAGTGACAGCAGTATCTTTGTGCAAAGTCGGAACTGCAACTACCATCATGGTTTCCATCCAACCACCGTGTGCAAAATTCCTAGTGGCTGCAGTTTGAAGATTTTCAATAACCAAGAATTTGCTCAGCTTTTGGCTCAGTCAGTGAACCATGGCTTTGAGACAGTCTATGAGCTTACTAAGATGTGCACTCTCCGTATGAGTTTTGTAAAGGTATGTGAAAATTTGCTTGAGCATACTTTGTAATCAAAATAAATTATTCTTTCTTAATATGGTGATTTTGAATAGTCTGTTGCCTCTCTGCATCAACTTGTTAATGACTATTAAATTAAAATATTTGCAGAATAATGTGCTTTGTGTAAGGCAAAACTGAAACACGTGATGAGTTGGGTTTTTTTTGAGGGGGGGGCAGGGGGAGAATCTTCTGTTAAAGCACATGGGTTTAAGACTGATTTCCAGGAGGTGTTTCTTCAGATACCTTGCTAGTCACTTTGTGAAGTGTTCTGATCATGTCTGTTAACTATTTTAACTACATTGCATTGCCTCTATTTTTACCATACTGATTCAGTTGAGTGCTTGTATTTAAATGTGTATGTATGTATAAATATAATTTCACCTAATTACTCTGGAATTGTGGGGCTTCTCTTTTTTAATTTTGGGGCCATAGGGCTTAATAGAGTACAACTATGCATTGGAAAGAGTCGAGTGGTTAATTACTTGTCGTAAAAGCAGAAAATTCATCAATCAATTACATTGCACAAACTTTTGCCCTTTTAAATGACACTGTTAGCCTATGTCTATCTCTATAAGAAATCCAGCTGAATTTCATGCTTTTCTTCCTGACTGGTATTCTTGAGAGGTGAGCGGGGACTGCAGCACAGGTTATTCTAGCATTTGTTGGAGCATAGATAGCATAATTACCTAAATCTGTCTTGACTATCAGCTCCCAAATTAGGCGAATAATACACATACCTTTCTATTCTGCAGAGCATATACGGATAGTAATCATGATTTGTTAGGGTGGCCATGAGCTTCAGAATATGTACTGAGCTATAAAAGGGCTGGTCATGTATCTGAAAGCGAGCAAAAACACAGCTCATATGCTGAAGTGCTCCTTTTCAGAGAAGAGCAGGGAGGTAGAAGCTTTCAGGGTGTGTGAGAACAAGGCTCCTACATGGAGAAGGTCGCTTCTAGCCTATACATCCCATGAAGAGGGCTGCTCATGTTGCCTGGTGGTTGCACAGGAGCTGTTCTGCACAGTGTGCTGTTGCACTGCACAGCAGTTGGAGCTGAGAATCCCCTTCAGTTTCATGGAGAGCAAACTCCAACTACAGTTAACTTCTTGCTGTTGTATCCAGTTTCTCGCCTGTTCCCCTGTGGTTCACTTGCAAAATGATTTTGAATCACTTCTTCCAGTTTTTCTTTTTAATTTAATGTTGAAATGCGATAATAATCGATATATCAAGGGTCTTCTGTGGCTCCAGTTGGTGATCACTGTTGGAAGCTAAGTAATTTCAGTAAGAAAGACAGCAATTGAATTATGCTTCTCATGGATTTTATGTTATAAAATATGGTGACTTTTTTTTTTCCCTTTCCTGCTTATGATTCTGTTTCTAGGGTTGGGGAGCTGAATATCATCGTCAAGATGTCACGAGCACTCCTTGCTGGATAGAGATACACCTTCATGGTCCCCTACAGTGGCTGGATAAAGTACTTACTCAGATGGGCTCTCCTCACAATCCTATTTCTTCAGTGTCTTAAAAGGTCCCAAGCTCCTTCATTTTGGAAACAATTGAACCTTGCATGTACTTGAAGGACAAATGAGTCAGACACACTTTTTTTTTCCTACTCCCCCCTCCCCGCCTCCAACTGGCAACAGCTGAATAAGAGCCATGAAAATACTTGACTTCTCTGACCAACTGTTGGATTCGGGGAAAAAAAATAAATAAATCCCTTTGACTTACTGTTGGTATCAAGAATTTTAGTTTACATTTTAATGTTCTATTGCAAAGTTGACTTTCAGGGCTTAGTGTAATGGGGACAACCAAGCGAAAAACACAATCTGTCAGACTGACTTCCCAAAGGATTTTCCTGTAGTTGGCACTCTGGGATTCTCTTTCTTCCTTATGTTCAACGTTCACTGCTTTTTCTTTTTTCCCCTGTGTCCTCGGAGACTACGAGCCCACTTTGGCGAGGTCTGTTTTCTGCAGGCTTTCTACAGTACCCTTTAAAACCATTTGTCTAGTTGATGGTTGCTGTTCTCTTAAAAGAAAAAAAAGTACGGTTTAATCTCAACAACTGTGTAATATTTTTTTTGGAATTGTGTCCTGACCATACTGCTGTATGAACGTTAGGTATGTTTTTTTGCTAAGTGTATGTACAGTGTATCTGAAAGTTTAGAAATTAATAAGATTTAGACCATAAAGGAGTTAGGAATATTTGAGAGGGGGGAGGGGGAAGGGAAAATAACAACTGAAATGTAGAATATATTGTAAACATAGCTTGTTAAACTGAGGTCTGAGTTTTGCTGTGCATTTCATTTTTATAGTGGCTTCAATTTTGATTATTTTTGCCTCTTCCTTTCTCTTCAAAACAATTGTGCAGCTGGTTAATTCTTTTACCTGTGAAGAGGACAAAATGATTAATTCCTGCAGTTCAGAGGCTGCAGCTCTATGTATTTCAAGACAAAATTGTACAGTATGCTCTTTAACTATTGAGCAGTTTTATACAGTTTATGTAACAGAAATAGGCTTTTAATTTTGTAAGAAAATTTTGTTTTTCCAAACCTGGTAACTGTTAATTGTCTGGAGGACTTCAAAATCCCTGTATGGGTCTATTTCAACTTTTAAAAGATATATATTTTTAACATTTTTTTTAACTGCTTGATTTATTTTCCTCTCTCTGATCTTTTATATTTACGTAAGCTGTAGTACTTTTAAGTACCTTTATTCCAAAACTAGTGAGTCCTCTTTACTGGAAGTTTTGAATAAAACCTGTTGTTACTGCTTACATTTGATTAACACCTTGTCATTTCCACTTCTTAGTAGTTTTGAACAAACCAGATACAGAGATGGAGGAACAACTAGCAGTGAGGAGATGCTGAACTTAAACACTTAACAGTTAGCACAGGTTAGTAACCCTAATCTACTCAGTACTCTACTCAGTATAGGAGATAAATGAGTTCTCTAGAAAACTAGACAAGATCAGGATGCAGCTACACTGATGTGTCCTGATCACCTAGTAAAACTTTTTTTGTATGATTTCAATGATTTCTATCTTTGTATGAAAAGAGTTTCTCTGCCTTTTATTGAAGTATCTAGCGACTCAAATCTGCAGAGCTACCTGAAGGTAATTTTTCAGTAAGCACTGCTTCATTGAGCTCTGAGAAATTTGGGGGGAACTGCCTATAAAATAATATACAACAAAGCCAGATCTCATCTTTGTTTCTAAGTATTTCTTATCTGAGTTCCTATCTTCTCTATTTGTAAAATAGAACTAGCGAGTCTGATCTTGCCTCATGAAGGATTTAGAGGTCTTCCTCGAAAAAATCTCCCTCCCACACAGTATTTTCATCAAGGGAATTGTTTCTTGATTGCCACGTTCCACTGGAAAAATATTTGGACACCATTTTTGGCCATCAACTAGTGCATAGTCTCTGGACTGTTTGCCTTAGGCTGGTTTTCCTGGCAGGCAGCGTTGCCTTCTCCTGGACCCTGCAGCAATTCTGTGGAGACCTGCTGGAGCAAGGGCTGTCGCTTCTGCAGCTTCACCCCCCTGGAGCCATGGGAGCCTCCTGTCCGCTTCCCCAGGCTTCTGCCTGGAGGCTGTTGTCTGATGGCTGCAGAGGGGAAGGAGTGTGAGATTTGGGGGTGAGCGGGGAGCCAACCCTGAGCCTGCTGCAGGTGCACTGGGCAGAAGTACGAGGAGAAGCTGAGCAGCTGACAGGAGCGTCCTAGCCAGATGATGTACGTGTATGGCACTGCAATGAGTAATACCCATTTTTGGAGAGTAAGTCAATCCTGTTCGTTGTTGTCATTTGTAATCTTGATTCAATTGGTTCAGGATAGGTTTTTAAAACAAACCTTTCCGCTGCTCCTAAAGCAAAAATATAACTGCAAAATGTTCAAGTTCCCTATGCAGGAGAAGCTGGTTAGGAACCTTGCTCTATTTGTCAGCCTCAACAACAAACTTTTTTGTTTTAACTCAGCTTAGCATATATTTTCACAAAGAAGCGTAAATCGTAGAAAACAGAAGTCATAGAAAAATAAATACAATTTAAAGATTACCAAAAGCAGAAAGAACACTGTTGTTCACTTTCTGGGTTTTGCTTTTTTTTCTTTCTTTTTTTTTTTTTTCATCTCCTACCTATGCTACACTAACTTTAAACTGTTCCCCATAGTTTTATTCCTTTTGTTGGAATACAGCAGTTGGGTTGTGATATTTTATTTTAGTCAGTGCTGTAACCAGCAATCAAGCAAGTGTTTGAAAAATCAGAGTAAGAGCCAGGCAGGAGAACATAACAATGCAGATTCATTCAGATGGCATAGTTTCACATTTGAACACTGAACAGAAGCTAGTGGACTTAGGCAGGTTTTTACAATTTTATATTCTCTTACATTGTTTGAGAGTGCCTTTGGGAGAGGCAAGTATATTACAAGGTTGTTTTATTTTTTGACTAAGCTTTTATTCAGTATCCCAGAGGTCATTCTCTACTTAAAAAAAAAAAAAAAATGATTCAGAGTTTGATGCAATCAGAAAATACACACTTGTTTCAAGACACTGTCTCGAACTATATTACTGTAATTCCTCTCTGCTTTTTCTGAACTGGGATTAAAATATTAGCTCTTCAATGTCAGAAACCTTTTCTGGTACTTCTGTGGGATCCCAGTCTTTTAAAGTTGTTTTCTGTTGTGTATTTTTCTGTGTTGTTTATACTGTTGCAATGCAATGTACATAATATTCTCTTTATCTGTTATCCAGCTTCTTGTTTGGGGCCAGGGAATATTAGGTGTGTGTAAAAAGTGTATGTAGGTACCTGTGATGGCACAGAATATCCCAGCTGGACCTTATTAGATCTGAGTGGAACGGTTTGGAACAGCACCTGGGAATAATAGCCAGGAAAAGAGGAGGTAAGACAGGAGCTCTACTGCTAGAGAAACCTCCCATCTGAGGCTCTTGTGAAGATTTCTGGAGAGGCTTGGAGAAACTGGCTCATTTGCCTTATTTGAGATAGTTGGAGTCAGAAAACTGGAAAAGGTGCAGGGCAAGCCAGAATCTGAAGAGTTTGTTTCTCTTATAAAACATAGGAAGATCAGAGCCAGAAACTTGGAGGGGGGCTGAACTGAACTGTTACCTCTGCACCAGGTGAGTTCTTGTGGGCCATGTGGCTGTCTTTTCCCCTGGCTTCCTGGGTCTAGTCTGAGCAGCACAGGAAAGTACAGAAGAGACTACTGCAGGGTGAAAAGAGTAGAGGGAGCCCTATTAAGGAAAAAGCAATAAGGCATGGATAACCTTTTGAAAAATAATTGAAGAAGCATGAGCGATATAGCCCCATCTTGGTGTACTTCTCTTTGTGTTTTTTACTTTATTGCCACACTTCAAACTTAGCAGTTAGCTGTGTTTTGATGAGATTAAACTGCATTTATTAACAGCTTTTTATTCCTTTATTCAGTACGCTATATTCTCTTACTCTGCTCATGAGATGCATGATTCATAACTCTGTGAACTGGCAGTCACCTTCTTCTGGATGTGTGCCTAAACATACAACATAACTCCACCATCACCAGTCATGGCACACCAATATATTTTTCATATGCATCATCTCACAGTTCATTTTTTCCAAACATATTGAAATTTTGTGAGGTAGAGTGAAAATGCCCTTTGTTTTAGTCTCTGATGCTCTCTTCAGCTGCACCGGCTAAGTCTAATGGGATATATGGTGAACTGGTTTTCAAGAAGCAGTTGTAAAGAAGGGACAGCCTCCTGATCCATACAAATTCACTATGATCTTACTAGATTTGTTACTGTGCATATAAGCATGCTCTGAGCTTAACGTGGCTGCGATCAGGAGTGGTCCTACTGCAGTGGACGGAAAAGATGGGCATAGTTTTTAAGTGGGTTTGATAACTGCTGGAGGAAAAAGAATGGCATGGCAATCTCAGTGGAGGGATGTTGTCCTGTGCAGCCAGTAATGTCAAGTGCAAAAGTAATATATAACTCAGAACTTCGTACCCAGTCCAGGAATCTACCAGAGGATTCTGTCATGTTTTTTTCAAGGTAGGAATTCTTATTCTAAAGGTGGAGTTTCCTAGTTTTCCTTTAAGAATTAGTGTCTGACCCTAGCTTTCATACTGCTGTTAAGGTTTGAGTTTAAAAACTTCTGTTTTCTCTTCATGATCACATCAGCTTGTCTTTAAATACAGAAAATTCAGGCTTTAAATACAGAAAATTCAGTGGAGGCAGCTGTGTAGCCGGTAAGGTAAAGTTTGGAAGGAGAAACAAGCTCCTTTATTAGCTTCAGTCTCTAGACTGGCTGTAGGATCTCTCAGTACCACTAAAAAGCAGACAATTACAACTTGGTGTTGTAGTGAATGTTAAGATGTGTAGTTGTATTACAACAGGCATTCTGCGCTCAGCAGTCAGGCTTTCCTTGCTTAAAGAGCATTTGGTTTAATGGACATATTATTGCTTAGAAGTGGGTACTGCTCAGTTAGCCTTTAAAGAATGTTCTAGTTTCCCTAGTACAGCTTTTTTTCTTTTCTAGTATCCTGTAAAATGTAGACATGCTAGTTTTCTTTGCATAAGAGAATGTATCTAACTTCCACTTCCCTTGCTTTTATATTGTTATTTGGAATTCTTGACTCTTTTTTTTTTATTATTTTTTTTTTTANCTTTGGAATTCTTGACTCTCTTTATTTTTATTTTTTTTTATTTTCCTGAGTTTAATTTACTACAAGCAGAAGAATGAGACTTGNCCTGAGTTTAGTTTACTACAAGCAGAAGAATGAGACTTGATGTGTGATGTGATGCTGCAGTAAGGGGTTTTATTTTCCTGGAGCACTTGGTTTTTGGCAAGAAAGCAGTTTATGTCTCATCTCTGAGCCCTTTGCTTCTGCCTCCTGTTCATACTTCTGAGGTCTGAAAGTGCTGTGCACTTTCAGATATGTATTACGTGGAGACTGAAAGATGGCAGCTCTCCCATCAGATATTTCTTCAGACTTGTGGACCAGTCTCCTCTAGTCACAATCACCATAGACCTTTGGGCTGGCAACACAACTGTTTGAAAAATGGATCCAAACATGGTTTCCTTTTGAACATGACCTGGGCAAGGTTTTGAATACAAATAAACTGTACAAACAACTCAAATGCAGCTTGGTCCCCGTGTCTGTTGGATTTGGCCCATGCCATGTTCTGCAGCAATGCAGAAGGAAACTACCTTGATCTGGTTGCACTGAAGACTTTTGGTCTCAGGAGAGGGATTTTTATCTTGTGCCAGGAAAAAAGCTTTGTAAATACTCTTTCATGGAGTAGGCCTTGATTTGTTTATGGGTTTTCTTTATATCCCTCCTGGTAATGGCTGGTTTGATGCTAATGCAGAATATGCTATGGAAAATGTGGCCAGGTCTGTGTTCTGGCTTACTGTATTGGTCTTGGACTTTCAGGCATCGTGTGCTACTGCAAGCAGTGCTCCAGCGATTTCCACAAGAATAAACTTGAGCAGATACAGCATTATGACTTAGCTTGAATGTTATGGGATCACATGTAACAAAAAGAAAGCATGTATATGCTTTTTTCCCATCATAATAATTACCTGAGGCTCCTACTTCATGAAGAGCCTTATGCCGTGGAGGGTACTTGTGCTGAAAGGCCACATGTGCTCACTTATTGGATTTATTAGGGCTTACAAGACTCAGATTGACTTACATTGTGATTAATCAACAGAGAAAAAAGAGAGAGAGAGGTATGTATATGGCAAAGAAAGGGTCATTCATTTTGGTGGGTTTTTTTTTAATTCTTTGTATGATTATTATTATTAGATTTTTTAATATAGTCTAGGCTCAGAAATATGCCAAAGTGGGTGTGAGTTTTTCTACCCGAGATGCATATATGCAAAGACATCTTTCTCCCCCTTTTCCATATTTCTTCACAGTCAGAAATTGTCCAAACCTACCAGGTTACGGCTCCACACCAAGACTTGATTTCCTGGTCTTTTGTCAGGGTTGGATTTAGTACAGTGGCTTCTGACCATCACCCTCTTGAATTGGAAGCGGGAATGATGTTGCTTTGATGATACAGAAAGGTGGTCAGGGAGATGAAGAGAACTAAAGGCTGCTCTTTCTCCTGTCTCCCTTCTCTTCCTCTCCTTTGTAAGGTGACAGCGCGATGAGCTGCAGCTGGGCCAGTCCAGGAGCCTTGGCTGGTGACAGGCAAGTCCTGGAAGAGCATCTGGCTGCAGAAGTGCCGGGATATGTGTTTGCAGCCCTGTTTTCTTCCAGTCACATGAGAAAGTCCAGGGAACGCTCCTTTCTGCGCCAGCAGCTCCGAGTGGGTGACTGGGATGTGACTGTGTGCCGGTATCAAGCAGTCCTAACCCAGAAGCCTGAACTGGTTCCCAGTGCAAACCAGGTTGGCTTAGCACTAGACTGTGTTACATTGAGCAGAGGGGAAAGGGCAGCCTGAACACGGTGCGCGTGATCTCGTTGTGTGCATCCTCTGTTATGTACTCGGTGTTGTTTCGGAGTTGTTGGGTGATTTTGCTCTGTTCTTTTTGCAGCAGTCAAGTGAATGAAACCTATGTAATTTGTGTCCTTTTTTTTTAACCCTCCTCTGTGCTCTGGTCACTTTGTGTCTTTTGTATAATATTACTACAATTTGAAGGTCCCAGTGGTCTCCCATAGGTGTTGTACACAAGAAGCCCAGACAAAATTCATTTTTTCTACAACTGTATCTAGCATGCCTGAAAAATGTGACATGCCTGCCACATAAAGGGAAGTGCTCCTCATAAAGAACTGCGCGTGGCTGAAAACCTAATCTAAATAGTAATGTTAGTCATCTCCATATGGTAACCTCGTAATGCCACGCAAGTTTGGAAAACATGGCTGTAACTGGCTGCCACATGCTGGATGAATGCACAGATACCAGATGTTGCCTTATACACTTAGGGCTCTTTTAAAATTGATCTGAGACACAAATACTCTGCATACAAACGTTTGTAGGTGAAAGCCTGCATGTGTAGAGCCTGGCACTTACACGTGCACCGTGCTGCACCTGCAGCACGAGGAGCAAGGTTGAAGTTTCTCTGATGATCTGAAGTTTTTGCTGATAAATCATAAAGAGTAAAAAATGTGGAGGTACCATACTTGGGCTGTATTTAACCATATGGTCTCATTATAAAGACACAGCAATCAGAAAGAGATTAATGTATTTTTTAATACTAACTAATACATCTCATGAAAGCTAGCTTATTTTCCTCAAGTGGAAGACCTTAATGGAGCAATAGATGGATAATAACCTCTTGAGGTTCATACAGTAATTATGCACTCCTAATTACCATATCTTCATGCATATAATCTATGAATTCTGGGTTTTCCAAATGCAAAACCCGACACTGATTTTCCTACCTCTCCTTCCTTATAGACTGTTCTCTTTCCAAAAGGCTTTTTACTTCTGAGTACTGAGGGAGTTTTGGAGAGCATAGTAGAAGTTTGGCTAATGAAAGTAGAGTGCAAGATACATGAGGTACTGTAAGAAGGTGTTCAGAATATATCTGGAAAAATAGTTAACAAAAAAAAAGTACACTATTTATTGGTTGTTTATTGGGTTTTTTGGATTCTAGACTGCAATTCTGATATGCAATTGCCAGTTCCTTACTATATAGTAAGGAACTCTTATAGCAAGGAACTCTCTTCAGATATGCTGTAGTGCCTCTCAAAGTGAAAATGGACTGAGCATTAAGAAACACAAGACGGGAGGCCACTGTCTGCCCACATGAAACAAGCATGGTGTGCAGATCAGGCCAAGGCTAGGTTAGAAGTGATACCTTGCCTAGCGTGATAATTTGGAAATACAGAGTGTTTGTATGATAGAAATGATCTTGGGATACAATTTTTCCCCCTCCTAGTCACATCCGTTTGTATTGTTTGTTTTGTTTTTCTGTCTTGAAGTTAATGGGAAAAGAGGAGAGAGATTTTAGTCCTTGTAAAAACATATAGGTATCTGCCTCTTTCCCGCCGCACCATTTCCCATCTGCTACACAAATTCTGCCTCGCAGAGGTTTACAGGAGGAAACGAGAAGATCTGGATGGACCTGCTACATGTGTTTTCTTCCTGATTAAAGCTGAACCAGCAACAAGTGGATATCTCATAGCAGAACAGGTGCGGTGTTCTTCAGAGAAAATATAGGTTTCTGCCTCTAAAGGTGGGTCTAAAAGTGTGAGGGTTATGAGAGAAGAGAGAATGAAATGAACTTCCAAGGAAGTGCAAGGCAGAAAGGGAGCTCAGGCTTTGTCAGGTCATTTGCTTCATCTCCAGGGAAAAGGCTGCCCACACTTTGGTTTTCCAGCACACTTTGGTAAAATTAGATAAATTCAAATGTAAAATATTTTGCAGTCACTCTGTGTATCCTGTTTCAGTTCTTAATCATCGTGGTAGTTAGAAATTTCTCATGATTATTTCCTTTCTTTCTTATACCCCTTTTTTTAATATGGCTCATAATCGCATTTTGGTTGTTTCCACAACATTTTAGGATGACTATCTAACCAAATGGTTTTGTTGTATAATTGTGTGTTGCTAATTTACTTACTTTTTATCATAATGTTCTACCTTGCACTTGCTTTTTGTGAATGTCACTTTACTAAAATAGAGCCCAGCTCCATCTCAGCTTCCTGGGAATCTTGATGAAGGACTAGTAATGTTGTAAGAATAAGCAACTACAGGGGAAAAAATTGGTCTAAATCCAGAATTCGTACACATGTTGCTGGACCAGAATATAAAATTGTGTATCCCCTGGAAATTAATAAGGGAATGTCCACATTAGTCTTTGTAAAAAGATTAATTTATTCAATTAATCTTTTTACAGTTTAACAGTTAAAGTGAAGACCTTTTTTTTCCACCTCTCAGTTCATTAGAAAATGCACGTCCTTTCACATTTTTCATACATCACTAAGAACAAAAAGAGTAAAAATTTTCTTTTATAGGTCAAACTTTAAAATGTGGTCTTCACAAATTAGGAGGTATGAATTACAAAAGCGTTAGATAACAAGCATTAGGTCTGCACTTGTGGTTGGCTTCCAGAAAAGTCAACTGTGAGCATTGCAAAAATAACCTTCCCTACAATACATGCAGCCCTCTTGTCTGGGCTTCTGAGACACTGTAGTCGTTAAATAATCTAGGAGCATTTGTGTGGAGCTTGGCGAGGGACTGAAGTGAGGAAATCGCCTATCAGAGCTCACCATGCTTATGATATTGCTAATGCTATTTGTGAAAAGTTTTATTCTAAAACATAACTATAAATGCGATTTTAAAAGAGCTGAAGTGATCAGAGGAATGGATTTTTGTCCTTTTTGGATTTGTGACATATAAAGCATGTTTGGTTGTTTTATTATTTTTTCTCCAAATACTTCTGTTCTGCTGGTGAACAATATGAAGAATATCAGCTCAGGGCTATACTCACTTAGCTGGAAGTCTTCAAAAACTCTGGGCAATTGGGACTCTCTGCTCTTACCTGAAGAGTTTGGGATTTTGTACTTTGCAGTTAAGGAGCTTCTTCAATTACCTGCCTTTGGTATTTAATACGATGTTAACAAAACTAAACTAAATTTCTGTTTAAAATATGTAAGTATCTTTATGACTTTCTTTGTTAGTTTTATGCACTTTAGCAGTATATTTCTCCACAGTAGAATAGGGGTGTTGGCCAATCAGCTTTTGCCTGTTTCTCTAGCTTTTCTGATAGAAAGATGATAAAATATCAGCTGCCACTCAAAGGAAAGGACACCAAAGCAGAAACAGTGGGCAAATTCTGATGTTTGCTTAAAGAAAGTAGAAAGTATTGGAACAGGGAGGGCAGAGGAGAGAAAAGCCTTTTTTGAAGTAGTAGCAAAGATCAAAAATGGAAGGACCAGAAGGCCCTGTGAAATTAAGAGAGAAGACGGCAGCTCTGCCATGTCTGCAATGCCCATAAGGCACTGCCTTGTTCTGCCAAACATTGGGAAGTGTTTGCCTTGGCATAATACATAGGAGAAGCAGAGATGGTTTATAAAATGTCCAAAGGAATCACTCTGAATGTAAGAAATACAGCAAATATGACATATGAAAAAAATCTAGGCCATTGCCCACTTTAAAAACATGTTTTATCAAAGATGACATCTTAGGGGGTAAGGGAATTTAAGTCCCTTAAAGCAAGCATAGGAAGTTACTCTGAGGAGGAATGGTTCAATAATTGCTCTCTGCTTTATGGGGAATAGGATAAGAAACACTGAGCTTAAATTTTAGAGAATAAAACTTAGTTTAGTATTAGAAGAAAAGCCTTCCTAATAGTGCATATAGTAAAACACCGTGGGTTTTTTTGTTTGTTTGTTTGTTTTCAAAACTTATTTACTGAAATGAGTTTTGAAGACATGGTCAGTGGTCACTGTCGGCGACAGGCTAGAAAAACACCTTTCAGGAATAGCCCGGTGTCTTTCCTGGGTTCTGTCCTGCTCCGGGCTCTAATTGAATACTTGGGGCCTCCTCTGAACATTCGAAAACTGATTGCTGTCAGAGGTGGAGATGTTGAGGAAGTCATTCCTTTGTCCCGTATGCACATTTTCGTGTCTGTTGTGACACACTGATTTGATATAAAATGGGCAAGGCTTTTGTTTTTTCTCCCCCTCCTCATTGTTCCGTGCTCCTGTGTAGTTGTAGTGCAGCTGTATTAAGGTTTCCATGATTTGCACAGCTACCTTAGTGACAACCCCCCCATTCTACAGGGGTCTGTGTTCTGCTAGTAGCATTTAACCCTACTTACCCTACTTTGGAAGGAGTGGAGTAGGGATGCCTCAGAGGAGGCCATCTAGAGAAGAGCTCTTCCTGAGGTTTATCAATATTCCAGACAGGAATCTGCTGATATTCTTCACTCTTTCCCGCACCAAGACAGGAAAAGGGGTGACAGTTTTAATGGCAGGGCACTAATGACTTTGGAGAAATGTTATTTTTCTAATTGGAAATGATAAAAACAGTGTCATTAAAAGAGACTGTTGATGTAATTTTTATTCTTGTCATAGGCTTAGTTATAAGAATGGATCCACTCTAAGGAGATGACATCAGAGTTTTTATGCTTAGCACAATTAGCTGGATAGAATGTAAGCATTTAACTCATGGAAATGCTCCATTTCAGAACGCTAGCTACAATAAATTGAGGTTTAGACAACAATATCAGTTCTTGCTTTTTCATTCATTTTGAACTTCTTCAAACAACCTTCTTTTAAGATCTGTTTTGCACATAAGGCCTCTTTTGGATCTCTACCACTACTCCTATCATCCCGTTTGAAGTACTCAACATCTGTTTATCGTATTCTAGTATCAATCTTGCTGCACGACAAGAAAATAGCACTAGCCATCTATTCTCCTGGAACATGCTGAGAACAAGGAATGGCATGTATATATGTAACACAGCCTTCTCTGTGGGTATTCTTGCATTCATCCTTGAATGTTTTGCCCATTTAAAGATTTGAATGCGAGAGTCTGCCTCTGTGTTAGGCAGAGAGCTGAGCACTCTTGGAAGCTGGAATAGTTGCTGGCCTTCTCCAAGATGGGCAAAAAGCCTCAGAGACTAGACCAGACTAGGGACATGTAGATACAAAACTGGAAAATTTGGAAAGAATTTGATACAGGTTCTAATGTTTGACTGCTGATGAGTTTTTTCGCAGAGTCCTGCGAGAAATGCAATCTAACATTGCTAATAGATTAGCTGTGATCAAATAACCAGCCCTTTCTGTTTAATGCTAAGCTGACGTAGGCCATTTAACCAATGAAAGAAACCGAAATTGTTAGAATATTGTTTTGTTTCTGCTTTTATGGGAAATAAGATGATATTTCAACACAATACTGACTTATTGTAGAGGCCATAGAAAGGGCCAACAAAAAAAAATCTGCTTAAAAAGTCAGAAACTCACTGTAAAGGATTCCTAAATAGGGTTACAGGCCCTTGCTGCTGACCTTTGAGAGCAGCTTTCTTAATATAAAACACAGGAAAAAATTGCTGATGGAGGTGTGATTTTAATGCTCTGCATTCTAAATCCTACTGAATGCACTCTCAATAAACTTGGAATGTGTTTAAGTTCCTTAAGCTGTTAAAACTCTGCTGTGCCTGAACCGTCCAGATTTATGATTGCGATGATGATGTAATCATAAATTCCAGTGTGTTCAGAACACATCTAAAGTGTGTGATAAAAACGCGTAGCACTAGCTTCCTCTTCTGGCCAAATGGAGTAGTGGTTTTGTGCAAGATGCGCATAATTTTATTTTCCTCAATTTCATTTCTATATGCTAAAGATGTAGATTAAAACCACTGTTTTTCAGAGGACAAGATAACTCTTCGCTGCTGCTGAGGAAAAAATGGTGCTGGTGAAACATCTGTACTTGTGGTAACAATATATAACTAAGTACCAGAATGCAGAATGGGGCTACTAGGGGAAAATAGCTTTCCAAACCAGGGCCCAATTTGGCAAGTGATTAGGTAAAAATGCAATCTTCTCGCAGGGGGTCCTTTTAGACTCCTATTAACTGATGCTATCTTTTTTGAAAGATTTTTCTGACATTCTAATTCTCTGGCATTATATTTTTATAGCATTAATGAAAGCTTTTTCAGTGCAAGTGTACTAATATTTTTGGTGTTCCGAAACAATATGAAATATGATCATAAACATTTTTTTTAAAAACTTTTCTCAGTCTTTTCTCACCTAGTTTAGTCATACTAAGTAAGCTGGTCTTAGTTTTATAACCCAATAGTGTGTTAATCTTAGAGAAATGAATCTCAGCAAAATCCTTCCTTTAATTTTGTTTCCCTCCTCCCTGCTACAACTGCTTGGAAACTGGCATATTTAAGTCACTAACTATTTGGCTATATAGATAGACTGAAGACTTGCTTTGATGAGTGTGTGGAAAAGCAAGCCTGAAAATACAGCACATAAACAGAGATACATATGAGACAGAAAATTCCTGTGTCATTAAATGATAGTCACATGTTTAAGATGCTTAGATGGGCTGCGGGAAGCCCGTGCATCTCAGATTTTTTTTTACTGTGAATTTGTTCTGAATTGAAAACACTTAGGTTTTCCTATACTTCAGCCTTGAATCCTAATTATCAGATTTATCATGGGTTTGGTCTTCCTCTCCAGCTTAACATTAAATGTCATCCTGCACCTGAAAACATTCTTGACATGTTTTGTTGCAATTGTTATGTTCCTATGGACACTTGTAGCCACTATCTCATTTCCACCAATTGTCTTTTTCATCTGCTTGTGACCTCTTCAGCATCGAGGTGTTGAAACAAAGACCTCTGTGCATCGATGCCCTTGGAGATACAAGGGAAGCCACTTGAATAGATGGAAGATTGCATCTCTGCTCCTAAGGTTCAAATTGTCCACGGCTGTAAAATAAACTGAGTTAGGCATTTAAAGTAATTCATCACTAGCTCTTTGCCCAATCTACTCTTAAGTTTGTGACCAAAGGTATTAACTTCTCGGTGTACAAGACAGTGCTAGTTTTCTCCAGGTCTAACAGATTTTCGGTACACCCAGCAGAGAAGGGTGATTATATTTATTCACTTCAAATTTGCTCATTCCTTTGCCTCCCATCTTTGTCAGCTCCTGAGAAGCTTAGAAATTGTAACCAATGCTTCCTTTAGGCAAAAGTTAGCCGGTAATAAGTTTGACAACTTGTCAATGTTATAATTATCAGGTTGAATTATACTTTTTATGTTTACCAGTGCGTTTGCTATAGTTGTTTTGAAAACAGTTGAGGAGGCAATTGATGGTTCCCTTTGAGCTCTGTAATAGTGAACTACATAAGAAATATTTTGATGGTTTGAGTCAGCAGTGGCCATGGAGAAAGGCATATCCATTAAGCTAAGATTTTAAGCACTTTCTTAATTGAAAATGAATATTTTACTGGAAGTGAAGATCTTGCCCTCCCAGCAAGGGAGGCAATTTAGCAATGGTTCAATCTTGGAGAATATTTAATTTACTTTCATAATCAGTAGTCCATAGGAGTGTTTTTTTTTCCTTTCGCCTTGTATAATCCTGTTATTTTACTAAAATGTGAACATCTGTGGAAAATATGCTAGCTTTTAGAAAATTTTTTTAATTGGTTCTATTTCTATGCCATCAGACAGTTCATTACAAACCATTGAAACACTTTTACATAAATAGTGGATTTTTTTCCAGTAGTTGTCAGTACTGTTTCCTACTACTGTTCGATGATATCTCAGTGGATACTGAGAAGGACATGTTGAAGTTACTTCTATTAAGGTTTGTAAAGAAATACCAACATCCTTGTTTATAAAAACCAGGGTTGTTTAAGGTGAGTTTTTCTCTACTCTTTCCTTGGATTCAGTCTTGTAGGCCTCGGCCAATGTTCAGAAAGGAATATTTTTTTTCCAGGTTCACTGGGCAGCTCTCGCAGCTCGGACAACCTTGGAGTTCCCAGCCAGCAGGGATACTGTGAATCTGCTAAAGTGTTGGAGTCGTCCCCTCTTTATAGGTTGCTGAATCTGGAAAGCTTTGGTAAGACTTTTATATCCAGGTCTAGCTGGAGGAGCTGACTTGACACTTTGTCTAGGTCACTGCACTAAAACAACCAAATGTGTCTACATAGCAAATATATTTATATGGCTGTTGCTGAACCTTTTGAGAGATTTTCTTCATTATGCTGTTGCCTGAGTCGTGATGCAAAACCTTGGTTCATTACATGTTTAAACAGGCAAGCTCAGATGGGAGTATACTTCCTATTGTCTTTATCTCCGTTGTCCAATTAATCTTTAAGATGATGCCAAAGGAATTTTTTGCTTAAAAGGCTAAAAATGTTAAGGCTACAGTGTTCCTTACTGAAAATAAGGTTTTCTTCATCAGTTACATTCCTTGGTGTTATTCTGCATAGGTTAGATTGCTTCGGTCTTCTCCATACTTGAGTGGCAAGTGAAATGAATTGAGGGGTATCTCTTGAAATGAAGAAGAGGTGGTTGGGTTGTTTAATTGCCACTACAGCTGTTAAAAGGTCTGGCATGTCTTATGAAGAGTGCCTGAGAGAGATGGGGTTATTTAGTCTGGAGGATGCTCAGGGGAGACCTTACTCGTCTCTACAGCTACCTGAAAGGAGGTCGCAGTGAGGCGGGATCAGTCTCTCCTCCAAAATAACTATCAATAGGACAGAGGAAATGGCCTCAAGTTGTGCCAGGGGAGGTTGAGGTTATATATTAGGAAAAATTTCTACACGGAAGGAGTGGTGAAGCATTAGAACAGGCTGCCCAGGGAAGTGGTGGAGTCACTGTCCCTGGCAGTGTTCAAGAAGCGTGTAGAGGAGGCGCCTAGGGACATGTGCATCTATATATTTTTCAGAAGAAAAATAGCAATTAGTTTCAAGCTAAGGTTGTTCTGTTAATTTTTACCAGTTATTTGTGCTCTCTGTTGCAACCTCCTTTTAATATTTTCACTGAGGTCATGGACATTTTCAGCTGAAGATTTTTAGTTTTATACTTGCATAACATTGCTCCTTGCCATATCTACACATAATATTGTAGTGATAATAATGTCCAGACAAATTGCCTCAGGACAAATGTTTTTGTCAAACTGACTTGCACGGATTATAACCTTTGACTGGAGAAAAGTCAACTTACTTGTTTTAAGAATGGAGTTGGGAAGGAGGAAAACACTAGGATTTCTTAGTTTAACCTCAGCAATGTGCAAGGTCGTTCTTTTAGGCAGAGTACCCTAAAATATGGGCACACTTGTTCATGGTAACGTGAGATTGGCAGTGCACCTGGTGTAGCATGTGATAGCAGAAGCTGTGCTCTTAACTGCAGAATGCAGCCCTTGCTATCTTTCCTATGATCACGGCCCACAAGATTACAGTATGGAAAGAACTGAGCAATCCACTTTCCTCTTCAAATCTGACAGGCCCTACAATTGTGTGTCCTCATTCACCCAGTCCTTGCAACAAGGTCAACAACAAAATTATTCAAGATGAAAGCACACAGAAAATGGAATAAAATGCAGGACTAGTGATCCGTGATGAAAGCATAGCAGAATGACTTATTCATTGTTGCTCTTTTTAAAATAATAGTGGAGTTTGGACTGTCTTGATTTCAGCATAGCACTTGAAAAAGAGGCCGCTGGAAAATTTACTTTAGTCAGAAACTATCATATCTTCCTAAAAAGTCTACACAAGGCTGTTTTGAAATAGGAATTCTCATCTCTACAGGGAAAATTATGCCATGGTTTCTCCTCACAGTGTTGGTGACACACAATTGTTGGGGACACAAAACTGTAGGTTTTCTCAGCTCTGAAGAGGAGAGTGGATTGCTCAGTCCTTTCTAAATGCTCATCTAATGGGCTAGAGTCATAGGCATGATATTAATGCATGTATTCCGCAGTCAAGAAAACTGTTTCTGCTGTTTTTAATGTGCTTCAGCAGTTGCAATGCCCATCTGATATGCAAGACTGATTAAAAAAGTCTAAGGAAAGCACGAGTGTCATTGTAAAGGCTGGTAACAGCTCACATCATAGTGTATTTAGTGCACTTAAAAAAAATGTATTTTAAGTAGAACAGATAAAAAGAAAGGAAAGGCTGGTAAGATTAACAGAGAAATAATAATAAAAAATCAGGCTTGTTTAACTTGGCAAAATGAAGACAGGAAAAAAAAAAAGAATGTGATTCATAGAATCATAGAATGCCTAAGGTTGGAAGGGACCTCTAGAGGTCATCTAGTCCAACCCCCCCTGCACATGCAGGGCCACCTAGAGCACGTGGCACAGGGCTGCATCCAAGCGGGTCTTGAAGATCTCCAGAGAAGGAGACTCCACAACCTCTCTGGGCAGCCTGTTCCAGGGCTCTGTCACCCTCACCGTCAAGAAGTTCTTCCTTAAGTTCCCGTGGAACTTTTTATGCTTCAATTTGTGGCCATTTCCTCTGGTTCTGTCAGTGACCACCAGTGAAAAGAGGCCAGCCCCATCCTCCTCA
>VWPW01012713.1:1312087-1435381 GCA_013389825.1 Crypturellus undulatus
GGGGGCCGCGCGGCGGAGAGCCCAGCTCGCGCCCGCCCCGCCGCCGCTGATTGGCTGGGCGGCGCGTGCCCCCCGAGAGCCGTTGCTCGCGCTGGCGAGACGTTAGCGTTTGAAAATGGGAGCCTCTCTTGTACCCCCAAAATGGCTGTTACTGCTGCCGTTTGAGGAAACTCCCCCGGGATTTAGCCGCAGGGAGGCCCTGTGCGTGAGGGAGTTAAATTTAGACCAGCTCTGGCCTTTTAGTCGGTGGTGGGGTCGCTCGGGGGGAGCCTGAGGCACTGGCAGTGATGGCGGGTTCTGCCGGTTGGTGCTTCTCCTCCCGCGGGCCCCAGCTCGCCGCGGTTCATAGAATCCCAAAATCAATACGGTTGGAAAAGGCCATCAAGATCATCGAGTCCAGTTTTAAATACATCACCGCCATGTGACTACCACTGTGTCCCTACGTTTATTCACAAATGCTCATGTGTAAGAACATTTATGTAAGAGTAACAATTCCTGAGTTAAGTGTTGTAAATAGCAATTAAACAAATCCCTGCAGACATAAAAGTAGAAGAATGCATGGCAAATTCAACAAACAAACATTGGTTTGTTTTGTTTGTTCTCAGACTTTAGGATAGCTTGGTGTGTGTCTAATGTAACAGTACGCTATTTTTCTGATGGTACTCTTAATATCTCCAGTTCTTAGTACAATAACAAAATAAGGCTAATGAAAATTCTCTAGCTTCTTGTATTTTTTTCCTGTGGAAAGTATGAACCATATATTGTATTTAAAGTAGTAAGTATGGATGGATGAAATAAGAAACAATGATGGTACGTATTTTTCACTTGAACATTTGCAAGTATTTTCAATAATTTGGGAAAGATAACATCTTTTTTGTTCTCCTTAGGGTGTCTGCAAACAAATGAACTGATAACGTCCATTGCTTTTAATTCCAACCAAAATGAAGATTCCTGCTTTCCTGCTGAGATTCCCTCACCATTATTTTTCTAGAAGGACTTGCTTCAAGAGCTTTCACTTCAATACCAAATCAGATTTTCTGTGCACTGGCTCTTTTATGCCAATTCACCTGTACTATAAAAAACAGATGTTTTCATTAAAGAGCTTGAAGAGAGGGCTGTGTCATCAAGCTGCCCTTGGCCAGCAGATGGAGGAACTTTCTGACAGAGAACAAGGACTTGTAGGCAGACTTTACAGTGGACTAATACAAGGTCATAGAGCCTGTCTAGCGGAAGCCATTACCCTTGTCGAATCAACTCATTACAGGAAAAAGAAAGTAGCCCAGGTGCTTCTTCAGAAGGTATTATCCTACCACAGGGAACAAGAAAAGTTAAATCAAGGAAAGCCACTTGCCTTTAGAGTGGGTCAGTCCTTTTATGCCTGTCCAGTAGTTACTTTGATGGAATTATAATCATCACTTCTCATTATCGCTGTTGCTCTTTAAGCTTTCTGGTCTGTAGTCTCACACCATTGATTTCTTGTGATTTGCTGCAAATCCAGATCACTTCAACTGTTCATTAGAATCATGTCTTGAGCTGGAAAATGCTCTTGGAAAAAATCTTAAAAGTAATTATTGCTTGTTTAGTGTTTGGAGATTTTTTTGTTTTTATGTGCAACTTTTACAGGCTGGAATATTTGGCAGTTTGCGTGATTGTTCCAGCCCATTACCTGCCCTCAGATAGAGTATGACATAACCAAGGAGACCATTCTTCTTTTCATGGAGTATATGTTTTTCTGAGTGCATTCTGAATCTTTTCATCAGTCCACAAAAGAAAAAATACCTACCTTTCTGTCTTGTGGCCTTACTTTACAGCAGCCTGCTCTTCAGATGAGGGGAGTTGGGTCTTGGTTTTCTTGGAAATCATAAAATAATTTTCACTTGCAAAGAAATGGACTGTGAAAGCATGTTATGCCCAACTGCTGTTCCTCATGTACATCTACGAAGACAGCAAGAAGAAAAATTAGGTGTGAGAATGGAAAGTACTTGATATAGGTTGACAGGCTAATCTTATTCGGATATGTTGATGTATATGTATAATGCCTGACTTCGGAAATGTATGTCTTGTGCAAACACTTAGTAAATCTAAAAAATACAGGCTTAGGGTATTACACCTTTAAAAGTACAATTTAAAAGTAAAGATTATAAACTATTATATAATTTCTTTTGAGATTTTTGGTAAACAAATTGTTTGTTGGAATGAATGGGATGCGTGGCAGTGAAGTGAGAACCACTGTCTTGGATGAACCAACGATTTCAAGTATTGTATGACAAGTCATCACAACTGCTCAGTTGAAAGTATTGGTTTTATGTGCCAAAGTTTGAAGTATAATTGTTGTTAGCCTCTTAAATGTTGACTGTGTTCATGTGGTGTATTATTTATTTGACTAACAAGATGTTTCTTCCCATTTCCCAAACGTGCTTGTTTAGGGTTGTCTGGTCCTCCTGGTGCTGGGAAATCAACCTTTATAGAATGCTTTGGGAAAATGCTTACAGAAAGAGGGCACAAAGTCTCTGTGTTGGCTGTAGACCCTTCCTCTAGTACAAGTGGTGGTGAGTATGAGTCAAACTCTTGAGTCAGATTTCAAAATCTTTGTCATCTATAAGAGATTCTCTTTGGGTACAAGTACTGGAGGATGAATTTGGGGCTGGTAAAAGCAAAAGCAAAATGGTAAAAATGAATGTCACACCACTTTTTTTTTTTTTTTTTTTTCCCCCCTAGGTAATATGAAAGGAGGAATTAAGTGACCATGTCCTCTTTTGATAGGTTTATTTCTGAAATTGAACGTTGTTGAATGTTGTTTTACTCTGATCTTTTTGGCAGAAACTTTAGATAGCCGCGGTTTTCTCTCTCAAGTTACATATATATTTTTGCATGTGAGTTAAGGAGTGTTCGTTTCAAAAGTAATAAGGCTAATCACTGGGCAGGAAAGATGCTGAGGACACCACTGCACTCCAAGCATGTATCTACTTAGATTTTTAGTAGCACAGACTACTACTATTCTCAATTTGACATTCTTCAAAGTTCTGTGGCTAACATCTGTCATTCTGCCTTCCAAAACAGAGCTTTCGGTGAAATTCTAGGCTGATCAAGCTTAGTTAATGAATACATCTCACATAAATAATAGAACTTTAATCTTTTTTTAATAGGCTACTGGCAGCAAACATTGTTCATTTCTCAGGACTTCTAAAATAGAGAAAATACTATGATACAACTATTTAAAAGAAACAAACTTCAGCGCTGCAGTGACTTAGAGCTAACAAAGACAATATTATTATATGTATATATTCAAGACACATTTGCAGAGTAACAAAATATGATACCAAAACTATTGCACGTATATGAACTGAGCAGCTCTTAATTTTTGGAATGTGCATTGTTCCTGGAAATCTTGCAGAACTTGATTTAAAGTTTGTATGAATGGGAAGAAGGCAGGGATGTGTGTCAGTTTTCTTAAGTAAATAAATAATAGGAATCATTACGTACCTTTACTTGAGCCTTATCTTTTTGGAAAGAAACAACAAAGATTAATTTTGTTAACAAAGATTAATGTGCAGTTTCCTCTGTGCAAAAAGACCACAAAGTCTATTCAGGAATTGCAGAATGCTCTCTGACCTAGAACAGATTCTCCAGGTTTGGAAGCAGTAAGGTCTGCCTATGCCTAGGGCTTTCTAGCTTTTGATAGGTGGAAGAGTAAACTTGCTAGTGGTAAGAAAAGTGTTCAGCCACTGCTTTGGGGATTTTTTTTTTTTCTCAGGAGATCCAACTTTTTTTCCTACTCATTTATTGGAAATCTGTCTTATATGCCCTTTTGAAATAATTTAATCCTAAATGTTTCAGGTTCATTGTTGGGTGATAAAACGCGGATGACTGAGTTGTCAAGAGACATGAATGCATACATCAGACCATCGCCAACCAGAGGGACATTAGGAGGTGTGACAAGGACCACGAATGAAGCTATCCTGCTGTGTGAAGGAGGAGGCTACGATGTTGTTCTTGTGGAAACAGTAGGTAGGTGTTTAGGGTTTTCTTCTAATTGTCTTAGTCTGATACCCACAAAAGGTGTGCCATCAGTTACATACTTTGTCTTCTTTCATCTTTGTTTTTGCCTAGTTTCTTTTGTACACAGTCTTTGGTTGATGTCTATTCTTTTAATCCTGTACAGTTTGTAAATGAACCATGTTTTCTGTTACCTGTATTTATGTTAATGTGTTTTTTGTTCACCTAAGAAACATGAGGCTATACTGGGATGTCTCAAACCAGCGTCATTAACATGAAAGTCTACCATGAATTACAAATTTCATTTTTTCAGGTGTTGGACAGTCAGAATTTGCTGTGGCTGATATGGTTGATATGTTTATATTGCTGCTACCACCTGCAGGTGGAGATGAATTACAGGTACGTTTAGGTTATTTTTTTAAATACTACGTAGTGCCAAAAGAATAATCTAAATAAATAAAAAAGTGCTATTTGTCTGTGTGGTCAATCTGTATCAGTAGCATTTTATAAATTGCTGCTAGTATTAAAGTATTTACCTTGTCAGTTTATTGCACAGTTGGGATCTGAATTTTCCAGATTTTGGAAATATGAGGATGTAAGGTTTTGATTCTGTATGGTTTATTGTGAACTATTTACTGGTTAGACTTTTTTTTGAAAAAAAAACACCCTGTTAGTTTTGCAGTCTTAGTCTTGTTTCAGTTAAATCTCTATCCATAAGTAGTTTTTTGTGTAAACTGCAATATTTACATTCATTTGCTCAAAGCAGAGTAATAACTATTGATGAAGGAGGCTACTAGAACTACTTTTGCTTCTCTTGCTCAGATTCGCACTAGGCAGGTCACAGAAAAAACAATGAGGCTTTTTCTGTCCAGTTTTCTGTGATAAATCAGTGTGTCATAGTCATTTTGGGTATTTATGATTCATCTCCATGTTCCATTTAGGGTATCAAACGAGGTATAATAGAGATGGCAGATCTAGTTGCTATAAATAAAGCTGATGGTGATTTAATTGTGCCTGCACGGAGAATACAAGCTGAATATGTTAGTGCTATGAAGCTACTTCGCAAGCGATCAAAGGTTTGGAGACCAAAGGTTTGTGTATTTTTCTTTTTTTACAGGTTTGCTGATTGTCTCATCTACTCATTAGTCTCCCTGAGTTGATTTGTTTAACTTTATTTCCTTTATTCTTTTGCTCTTTTAAATTTCGCACATAAGAGAAGATGTTCTTGTGGGCAAGAACTTCATCTGATTGTGTATGCAATGGCTTGCCTATTGGGATTCCCATCTTGAGGGCTACTGCTTCTAATACAGTTTTCCATTTGCTGAAAGGCATAGTAAATTATTAAGTACCAGGTTCAGTGTGAATGTTGTATACACACACATTATTTATATATATATATAAATATATTTTAATTATGATACTATATACATATACATTATATGTACACTTTCATTATTTATATATACGTGTATATATATAAAGGAGGTGGCTGTGGGTTGATTGAAATGGACTGTTGAATTAAGTTTAAATCAACTAGGCTGTGTGAGGTGCAGCTGTTAATTTGTAATTTCTGTTTTTAGATCTAACAGGTATCCAGAGTAAGTGAAGAATTAATGCAGGCTAATATAGAAATCACTGTCATTTCATATTTAACATATGAATACAGGTGTCACACAGGTGTTTTTTTGTGTGTGTGTTTTTTTTTGTTTTTTTTTTTTTCCATTGTTTTCTGTTTAGTTTTGTTTAATGGGACCTGGTACATCTAGATATCTTTTTTTCAGCTTGATAAATGTGTAAGAATTGTTTGGGACCAATAATTTAAATAGATTATCAGAAATCTGCATGTTTTTCAGTGATGGCAGTGTCTGACAGTTGAGGAAAAAATGTCAAGAAGCTTTATTTATTACATTGTGTATAAAGATTTTGCATATGTAGTTTAACAATATTATTGGTCATGTTGGATGCCTGGAATATTTTGGCAAAATGAATTTGTAAAAAAGCAAATACAGAAAAGTGGAACCACCTGTTTTCTGGATTACTTAAATTGTGAAAGTGTAGTTATTCGTGTGTCTACCAGAATATTTCATTAGCACTGCATTTCAATAGATTAACAACACCATACTTCTATGTAAAGTGCTTGCTTAATATGGTTCTCAGCCATTAATGCAAACAGTTGGACAAGGACCATTTATTCCAAATCTGATGGTCTGCTTACAGTTGGTAGAATTCAATTTTTCTGAAGTCTTGAAAAAGAGTGAAATGCCTGAAACTACTTGGAGCTTTATTAGATGAGTTTATTGAAACAAATTTGCCATCCACATTGTCCTAGCTTCCATGAAATCTAAGTAAAGAAGTGATTGAAACTCAAGAGCAGTAACTACATTCCTTTAAAAATTCTTCTGAATGCAACAGGTAATGCGTATTTCAGCTAAAACTGGAGAAGGCATCTCAGATATGTGGGATAAAATGACAGAATTCCGTGACCTCATGCTCATGAGTGGTGAATTGATTGCCAAACGCCGGAAACAACAGAAAGTGTGGATGTGGAATCTCATCCAAGAAAATATGTTGGAACACTTCCGAAGTCATTTGGCAGTCAAGGATAAGATTCCACTTTTAGAAGAAAAAGTTCTTAGTGGTGTCTTGTCTCCTGGGCTGGCAGCTGACCTCCTACTGAAAGCATTCAAAGGTGGTCTCTAAGCATATATATTCTATTGTGTTCTTGTTAAGTGCTTTATGTAAATTTGAGCATTAAATGCAGTTTTTTTGTGTGTGGTTTCAAATGTTTTACTACAACAGACACTAATAGAATACTCACCCAGTGCTCTAAGAATATAAGGAAACGGACTTAAGGAAAAAATACTCTGTAGTATTCAGTGTGAGAAGAGCATCATAAATCTCTACAAATGCAAGCACTGCCTATCAGAAAATCCTACAGGTGGTATGTGGACAGAGGAGCATTTCTAAATCCTGTTTCTATACAGCATAAAATTGGTGGGCTTTTGTTTGTTTTACACACTTCTGAGGGTTTTTTTTTTTTTTTTTTTTTTTTTGTGGCCACAGTTAAAATTGGCAAATCTTTATTGCAAATAGAAGCTAGCTCTTGTCTCTGTGTGGTGTCTTGGGGGAAAAAAAAGGTGTATCTGTCTTCTGCTATACATGCATAAAAATACCCTATGTCCTGTTATCCCAGGAAACACTGTTAATATTGCTGTTAAATTTTGAAGATTAATGAAAATTTATATGTTCAGTATAGCAAAACTTCTTTTTCTTTCCTAATGGCCAAAAATTTTGGCATTTTTGTTATAATATGACTGTCTTGGGTGGCTGGAAGAGAAAAGATGGGTGCTGCAGAGTTTCATGCCAATGAAGGGACCATTGTAGAGTCTGACACTATAGGTTTCCGCTCTTAACACAGCATCAGTTATTGCCAGTGTGGGTTGCCTTTACCTCTTGCTGGAGTGACAGCAAGAATGTTGGACTCCATGGAAGCACCTTGACCACAGTCTTAGTTTTAAAAGTAAGCACTGCAGAAGAAGCCACTATTAGTACCACTAGGATTTTGATTATTTTTCCCATTATATCATGGTTTCTGTCTTCTTGCCTGTATTTTTTCCCTTTAAAATACACAGTTAAAATGAAAAGTGGAGGAAAAAAAAAGGCAAAGCAAAATAGAAATATTCTGTAATTAAAAGCAAGGATCCCCCTGTATATTTGCACTGAGACACTAACAAAAAGCATTGTACTGGTTTGCGGGGCATTGGAGCTAAGGCATTTCTTTATGGAGAAATTTTGCTGCAGTGTTGTTTTGGAGTGGTTTCTGCCACATAAATTGTCAGAGCTGCAATGCAGTAACCCCTTATCCCTATTTATTAACTCTTCATCCCAAATTATTCATCTGAAATTGCTGCAGTCAGCTGGTGGAAATAGTGGGGAGAGGGGGAGGCAGAATCACAGGGACCTCATTATAACTGCACTGAATTGTCATCTTTAAAAAAGGTAGTTCTTTTTCTTTTCTATTTAAAAAGAAAACAGTTTCGTTTTCTACTAAAGAAAGTATCCCAAACTAAAAGCCATGTCTTATAATCTCTCAGCTCTAAAAATCAACTGTATTTTGATGGTACCTAGTAGAAGGAATGGGACTGGATGGAAAATGAATTCATGAGACAGCAGCATTTCACTGGTAGGTTCTCAACTTTCCATTTGTTTCAGGTAGCAGTTTTTAAGGTGAGATCATTTGTGCTGGTCTTCTAGATCAAACCCTTGTCATTACTTTTTCTGTGTCAGGGAATGCTGTTTGCCTTATCTGTTATACTTGAACTATCAAGCCAGTAAAACAGAATCTGTAGATTTGTTTAAATAGAGGTTTCTCTAGCAGAGTACGTTTTATCATTTCAGATTTGTTTTTGGACCCAGAAACTACTGAACTACATCTTAAAGGTTCCTGGTTTTGTTTTTCCAATGATTCTCCAACCAAACTGAAAAACAGAATTTTGTTTTGTGTGAAGTGAGACTGAGATAAGAGAATCAAATTCTTTCTTTTCTAGCTTGTAAGCTATTGCTATGAAATGGTTTGGGGTCACCCATTACTGAATTAGTAGTGCAACTGTGTTTATGTCCTAACCCTCTGGGCAAACAGCTTGATTTCAGCAGGACTGTAGAGTTTCATTTGGTGGTGTATAAGTTAGTAAGCAATTTAGCATTTCCCCAGTTGGGAATGACATTTATAGCTCATCACTTCCAGTTCTGTGGGATTAAAGGTGGTAAAATGCACTAAAACATTTCTGTTCATATAAACAGACTTCCTGAACAACTGTAGTAAGCAAATCTGTTGTGTAGGAAGATGACATATTATTTAGCATCTTAGAGTTTAGTTGTTCTTATGTTAACATCATAAGCCACAGCTACCATAGAACAGAATGGGAAAATACAAAATCACGAGAAAATAATAGCAAGGTTATGATTGTAGCTAGAGGTGTTGTAGACTATTAGACTCATTAATTTAGGAGTTACAGAACAAACTTTTGAAAAAAGCAAACTTCTGTTCTTCCAAGTCTTGCAGTTGTATGTAAGCATGAAAATATCCCCCGATATCCCCCCCATCTCTGTAATAGATGCTACTGATGTTTCACAGCTGGAAAAACAAGTGAGATCAAGTGATTTACCTAAGACTCTGAAACAGGTCAGTAGAGTATAAGGGTTATAGTTCAGTAGTCTTTATTCTGAGGCCCATCTATATTTACGGCCTTGTTACTTAAGGTTGAAAAAATGCTCTTAACAAGTTCATGCACTTAGTGTGACTTATTCCTTTCATATCTAAGCTCTCTGTTTTCAGTGACAGGACCTAGTGACCCTTTTTTGACTACTGTTCTGTTGTAATGTCCTGCTTTAAGTAGTAGAAAACTTTTCCTTGATATCTGATCTGCCCTTGCATATTGTAAATTAATTATTTCCTGTTCAGTCTTTGCATTTGCCTCATGTATATTATAACTCTGTCTGTGAGATCTGTAGTGTGTTAGCTATCTTTTTGCGGGGTTTGAGTTTTTTTGCTTGAGTTACTGTTAAGAGTGCAAATTAACTCTTTTTCACTTAAACAAGTCCTTTCCTAAAGTTTGCTCTTTTAAAGTAACAAGGCAAGATTGAATTAATGACTTGCTTCACATTCGTGTAAACGTAGTTATTTCCTCTGTGTATATTTTTTTTTTTGCTTAAAGCGTCCTGTTTTTTCCTTCTTGCGTGCAGAGTCAAGAAATAACATCATTGGTGTTTTTTCCAAGAGTTGAAATGAGACACTGTTCATTTCAACTTTTTTTTTTTTTTTAACTATTCCTTCTGAACTGTCATAAAACAGCTGTCACACGATGCATGTTTAGAGCATAAGTACCTAAAATGCACTTAAAAAAATGGTGTGTATCCCTGGAACTTACCATTTGAACAGTCTGCAGTGCTCAGACTACTAACAAACTTCCTCTTTTGTAATTCTCTACTCCTTAGCTTTTCTTTAAAAAAATACCTTCCTTACCACAGCAATTGAAATATAAAATTTGTGGGTTGGGTGTTTGAAGAAAAAAATACGTGAAAAGCTTATAAACAAATAGAATAAATAGAATGCCTTTTTTTTTTTTTTTTTTCCTTTTAAAGAAAGGAATCATTGTAAACATATAGTATTCTCTGCTGCCATAAATATTTACAGTCTGTTGACAAACAAACCAGAGAGGAGCTGATGTTCATGATAATTTATAGAGATAGTATGTTATGGAGCAGAAAGAATAATATCTGTTCTTTTTCTTTTTTTTTTTTTCTCTAATGGGAACGTGAACATTGTGTTAAACAAAGATGTTGCTAATTACTTTTTTAACTTTTTGGATCAGTATATTGAGAGGGACTTGTGCTTTAAAACTAGACAATTTTATTTGGGATTATGCTCTAAGTGGAGGGAAAGAAGCTAATGTATTCAGAAGTCATTGTAGTTAAAGTAAATGGTTGTTTGCCTGTAACAAAAAGAAAATACTTTTCAGAATGCATTTTTTTGCACTAGTACTTGATTATGGATTTGTGTATTTCCTCTTAAAAATACTATGGCAATGTGATTCACTTTCTGTAGGCTAGTTACTTCACTTGTCTTCATTTCATCTTATGTTTCGATCTCTTTCATTGGTAAAATAGTATGAAAAACCTAGTTTGTTATACCCTTTCTTTTCATTAGGGATTAACGTTGAATATTCAAATAATTAATATTATTTTTATATAACTGTTATAACCTAAAGATTCTTGATCACTGAGCTGACCTGCACTTTGGCTGACTGTGGTGTCTGCTGATGTGTATGATGTGCATATAACGAGAAGATCCTTTCTTGCTTGTGTGGCTTGTAGCATTACCATGTCACACTGCTAAAGGTTTCTCTCAGTCCCAAATCTGTAACACAAAGATCCTGTTTGCAGTTTTCTAATTGCAACTAGTGGAAGACAAGAGTAATGTTAGTTTTTATGACTTGTTGCTTAGCATCATTGATCAACAAAAGGACGGCCTTTTCTTTTCCTGTAACCTTGGTGAACCCTGGCTTGGACAGAGCTCAACAACAGAAGACAATGACTTCTGAAGTCATGCGAAACTGGTGTTCAGTCTCCGCTAGCAGCATCTGTGGCAAAATGTCTCTTTGTCTCCTTTATTACATTTGCCCTTTAGTCTTCTCTGTCTTCCCAAGCCTTTGAAGAAATTGCTGGGAAGGTGGGGAGGATGGGAAGCTTAGAGGCAAGGCAGCTGTGCAAAGGCACGTTCTGTTATAGATGGGCAAAAGGATCTGAGCTGCTCTCCCAACTGTGACGTGAGACCTTACTCTCAAGGCAGGAGAAACAGATTTCAAACACCAGACTGAGGCTTATTTCTACTTAGAGAAACTTTGCCAGTATTGTAGAGTAGGCAAAATATTCCACCAAGGAAAGGGAAATTAGAGTAGAAGGAATTTCCTGTTTTACACTTCTTAGGTGGGAACTAAAAGGGAGATTAAATGCTTGTGAAAATTATTTGCAGTGAGGGTAGAAATCACGAGCTTTTTTTCCCTTCTGCTCAAATTTGGCAGAGCCTATTTAAAGAATAAGTGACATGTTTCATCTTCCTTTCTAGAATGCAAATTGTTAGGAGAAAACTGGACAAAGCATTTTAAAGTCATCATGAACTGCAAGAATTAATGTGTCTTGTAATGTCAGTGATAATTGTTTTACTGTTACCCAGACTCTTGTCTTTTAATTCAAGTGCTAAGAAAATAATAAATACTTGTATGCTTTTTCCTCCAAAAGAGTTTTGATCCAGAGACATCTCTAGTATTGTAGGCATTATGTGGAAAATATTGTGTGTTCAAACAGGCTTTCTCCTTCCTTCTCTTTTACCTCTGGTATTGGTTTCCTCCCTCTACTAAAACTCCTAGATTTGTCAATAATAGCATAACTGCTAATAGCAGTATGATTATTGAAAGATCAGCATATGTGTCACAGACCTGTTATGCTCTGGTATCCTAACTGTTCTGAACTTCAAAGAAAAACTCTTCTATTCAACTGTCCCAGTTTCATAAAATTCAGGAAGAGGACATTTGTATTGTTCTAGTAGTAAAAAGGAGATCAGATCCTTGTCCCAGAAAAGACAGTCATACAAGAAACTGGTTTCCATTCTATTTGTAATGTCAAAAGCATGGCAAGTACGGTATCTATTGGAACTCAGGCAAGTGAAGTATTATGTGAACAATTCTGCAAATACTTGTATGATAAAAATCCATTTTCTGTTCAAATTGCACAAATATTAACAACACTCTTAAGTAGAAATGCTGTGGTACCTAAAACTGAGAAAAAAATTTCCATGCTTTTGCTTGCAGAACAGAACAAATTTTGCTCACCAAAATGATCATTTCTTTGAGCTGAATGTGATTTGTCTGGCTATAGTGGGCAACAGCTCAATAAGCTTTTACAAGCACTCTATTTCAGTAGAATACATTTTTTTGATGTTTAAAAAAAAACTGCAATGTAGAACACGTGACTTTTTTTTTTCCTGTGTGCAGTGGCAACTAGGTAGAAACAAAGTAGATTTGAAAGTATATGCTTCAAACATTAGTTAATTAAAATATTCTTATCCTTCACCTTTCTTTTTACATACCCATTAGAAGATGGTGTTTTTTTAATGCAGAAATATGTCTTTGCTGTGAGACTCCTTAGTGTTGTCATCTCCACATCTGGAACAACTGGGCAGACTGTGCCGACTGCCCAGTACTAGCACGACTCAAAGGCGCTAAAAGCTTGGTTTCCATACCACGATGATCAGTTCTTTTGATTTATTACGTGTTGAGGGGAGAAGTCCCAGCTTCATCTCTTTCATCATGCACATGGCCTTTGGTTTGGCCTTAAGCTCTGTTCCACATGCCCATTTCTAGCTCACACTATTCCTTGTTGTTCATTTGCACATATTAAAAGCACCGGCGTTTCTCCACACTTTGCTATCAGTAAAGGACGGCAAATGATGGTATGTGCCCAAAGGTGACTGAATAGGGGACCTAGAATACAGGTCATATGAGTTTTGTCCTGTTAGTGGGTCAGTTTTCCACTTTTGGGATAGGAAATTTGATACACGAAGCAGAAATTTTCACAGGGAACATGGAATAAATTAAAATAAGCTTGTTTGCCCACAGAAAACACTTTCATCTTAAAATATTGCTCTGGAGGCACACACGCAAATCCTCTAAGTAAATCTTGTCTGAATATTTCTCAGCTAACATTTTGAACATGTATTCTTAGTGAGTGTCTAAAGCACAAAGACATTTCTGTGGGACACTTTGGATAGTGTTAGGCTTCATACTTTTTTTTTAATTGGATCCTACAGAAGGCTAAGACTGGACTAAGTGCCTCATCAGATTACTGAGGTGTTTTGTCTTTTAGATTGCATCATAAAATCACCCAAACTTGTTAAGAAGATTGCAATGAGAAGCAGAAATGCAGATTTATAGTCTTGCCCAAACTGCACAGAAGTAAAACTTCTCTTGTTTTTTTGGCTTTATAAATTTAAAAGCCATAACATGCTCTTTTCTTCTGTGTTTAATCTACGGTGTTTATGGTAAACCACCTTCTTTGCATGCCAAGAAGTTGCAACAGAGATAAACAAATTGACAAAGGTACAAATGACAAAGGTAAATCTTTTTATTTTGCAAATTAATTCCCAGGCAGCTTTGCAGTACCTTTGTTTGTTAGCTTCTTGTTAATGGCAGTGACCATGACAGTGATTTACAGAGAAAACAGAACTACTTAGTTTTCTTACCATGAGACTGCAGAATGTGCAGTCCCGTATTGATACGGTATTTGAAAGCTGCCTGGGAACAACTGCAGCGTTTATCTCAGTTGCAGTATTGATGGAGGGCCCTTAGATGGTGCTCTATAGCAAGCTCAGCGCCTCGGGACAGCACGCAAGCTGGTAGCCGCTCTGTGTAGTCACTGCGTTAGGGATGCGCCTGCTCCATCTGAAAGTGTGCTTTAATAAAACACTAAAAGGCTTCCCTAGCAGCTGTCCATTCTCTTGACCTACTAATCTTGGACTGCTGCTGAAATTCAAACTTGTTTTTGTGGAGTTTTGCGGTGAAGGAAAGTTAATTCCCAAATGCTGGATGAGTAAGACAAAGAAGCAAAAGTTAACCATCAGAGTCTGTGTAAGTGTGTCCCACAGAAGTCAAAGCTTTCTGACAGTAGTGTAAATGTCCCATTTTCTCTCCTGAGTGTTATATCTGGCTGCATGCTAGGAAATGCCTATTCTTGTCCCATATTTTCTACCTATCCATGGATCCATAGCCCAGGTCTAAGATTTCACCTTAGTTTATCCATGTTTTCCAGATTAAATTATGTCTGGGCACTGTTAATTGAGCGTGGTAAATGCAATCTGTCAGTAGAGACTTTTAAAATATTAAATAATACATTCAAGGCTAGATTTTGGCATGTGTGCTAATTATATGCTATAATTTAATGCCTATAAAATTTTAACTCTTTCATGTTGAAGCTCTATGTATAATATGCTTTCTCTCTGTAAAACGTAGTATTCTAAAATATCCGTTGAAGCACTTATTAAGGACATTTGGGGCTCATTACAACAGAGAAACGGTGTTTACCCTGGTAACTTCCTAACATAATTCTGGATATGCTCCTGTGACTTTCAGGTTAAATCTTCCACACTGTAGAACTCATTTTGTTTCTAAAGAACTGCTGGATAGGGGTGCAAATTTGGGGATTTGAGTTGTAAATAAATTGAAATAGATTTTTCTTTTTCAGTAGGATGGATCATAAGCAATGAGATAGGTTTTGCTTAGAAGCTGATTGCAAATTTGTGAGAAGAAGTTATTACATAACTCTCCAACACAGTATCAGTATCTGGCTTTCTCTTTATAATGAGCAAGGGAGAGTGAGATGTTGAAGATAAGTTAATAATCTGCAGATTGGAAAAGAGTGAAGTAGCTCAGCGGTGTGTGGTATTTTGTTTTGTGTTTTTTAAGTTAGATGCATAGTCTTTGTAAAGCTTATGCTGTGCTTATGTAGATTTCTGTAATTTGGGAATAGACAAGATTATTTTTTCACAGTATGAGAGGGTTAAGCATAGGAGTATTCTACCAAAGCCAAATAAATAGTTTCATGTTTTCAGAATGACTTCATTTAGTCATGACTTTTATTTTTTTTGAGAAAGAGAGAAAAGGAGCTAGTGCTTTTACAATTTCTGCTGTATTTCTTTTTTTTTTTTTTGGTAACTTCCTATAACTCAACTTTTAATTATTTTTTTTAAACTGAAATATATCAGGCTGCTTAAATGGAGTATCCGCTGTGTGTGCTGTCTCTCCCCGTAACTTTCATGCTATGGTCTGTGCATGCTCTTATTTTAGGTGTATACTCGGCCATTGTGTGAGTTCACGCTATCCCAAGTTCTACTAGCGTATATAGCTGGGAACAGACATTGAGTCTCTGTGTGTTAAGGAACTCTGTAGCTAAAATCACCGACAAATTAAATGTTACAAGGTATGACTTGCAGCCTAAACATAGTGACTATAAATTCTCACCTGTGTAAAGGGAATCCTGTAGCTCTGCTCAATAAGTTCTTCCAGCTGCGCTGAATTTCCGCTGGGTTAAAATCCTTAAGTAGCTGTAGCAATGATTCATGTTGATCTAGCACTTTTCACCCTCAAAGCTTGTTCAAGTATTTGAACTCAGTAAAAAGCACTTCATGGCATTGAGAGTAGGGAAGTATCACACTAACTTTATAGAAAAAGGAGCAGCCACTGAGAGGTTAAAGTGACTTTCCCTCACCACATAGCAAGTCAGTGGTGGAGCTGGAATTACAGTTGGGGAGGTTCCTGGCTCTTGCCACACTACAATGCTGTGTAAAAATGTCATTTCCCAAAATAGTCCAAAAAGTTCCCATTCGTTATTGATAATAGTGCAACAAAGGACTCGAACTCTATTAATAGGTCACTGTGGCAGCACTGTGTTGTTCTGTGGTGGTATTGCTTCCACAGTTAGTTTTGTCTGCTCTTGATACCTATTTTTATTTTGAAACAATCTTATTTTAAATAAGTAGGCACATTCAAAAATTGCATGTAAATCTCTTCCCTGTTAATATCATACTGCACTGCATATTGGTCTCATCTTTCAGATCAGTCGTCTGCGGTGGGAAGGAGGTGCCTGTGGGCACAGAACAGCAGTGCACATGCTTTTCTATGTCACTTTAAGGCTGTTGAGTGGAGGTTTGTCTGTGTGGGAAGAAATAGCGGGGAGCTGTGGACCTCAGGAGAATGATACGTGTTGCATCCTTTCGGGTTGGGTGACTGACAGTGCAGGTGGCCACATTTTCCCTGTGTTGTGCGAGAGGGAGCCAGGATGAGCCTAACTGCTGCGCCTGGGAGCTGAGGTACATGTGGGCATTGAGGGGCCACATTTAGTGATGGTCTTTCGGCTGCCCAAGGAGGAAGGTGAACCTCTCCCTGTCCACGCAGGCCAGGGAGAGGAAGCTGAATGATGTGAAGGGATTATCCTGGAGATTTGTTCCCTGATGAACTCCATGCTTCACATGTCCCCAGGGCCAGGGCATCTGGTAGGTGCTGCTTGATCCTGTAGATATTTTTACTCTGGCATTTATAAACTTCTGTAAATCTCCTTTGAACTTAGAAGTGGTAATCAGCATTTTTACTTATTGGTTTCAACAGTGTGCTTACTGGAGGTTTCTGTTTCGTGTTTTCTCTCTAAATGAATTATTTGAACTGCCAGGTAATTTAGCAAATTCAAATAGACGCTGAGTGGTAAGCGTGAAGCTTGAATTTTGCGTTGTTTTTTTGCTGAATCTTTTTTTTTCCCCTAAATCTATGCATCTACTATTGACAGAAGAACAAAATGGTATTTTATCTTAGGCAAGTCTGAAATACTGTCATGTGAATGATGGTGGGAGGAAGGACGTTCAAATCCATTCACTCAGCCCTGTTTTGGCCTGAGTTACGGTGAAGTATTTCAAAACAGGCAAACACACACACAAAAAAGAAAAGACTGAGAGAAGAACAAAGATAGAATATTACATAAGCAAAATGGGGAAGGAAAGTTAAGAAAACTGGAGCTTGTAGAGTATGGAGAAATTGGAAGTAAAGCAGATGGGATCCTGTGCTCTCATGTGTGCTGTAATATCTGCAGATGTAGGATCTGAATTCATAAAGCAACAAGGCCTTTTTGTGCTGCATTTGCTTTCTAATGCTCATCGCTTGAAGTAATTGGCTCTATTGTTGTGGATACTGGGACTGCCAGCTCGGCTCTTACAGTCACTGACTTGTGAACATAACCTACTGGAGGTCAAAACGCTGGAGAGCTGCTCTGCATAATTCCCAGGGCTACAGTCATAATAGTTACTGCCTTGGAAAAACAACACACATGATCCCTGCCTTTATCTGGTGTGTTGCTTGCATTGTGTTTTTTATATCTATATATATGTGTATATTTAAGTATTTTTGCACTTGCTTAACTATTTTTGTATTGATTCAGAGTTTGAGGGTGCTATTTTGAAACCATACTTTAGTTTATACCACTGATGTTGGTCAAGTAACTTGCCGAGGACTAAGCTGTTGGTCAGTATTTTTGAGTGGTATTTTGATACTTGATCAGTCATCCTGTTTTTATTCTTCGTGGTGGCCAAGTCAGACAGAAATGGTCAACTAGCCCCACTTATGAAAAATATTGTACTTTTAGCTAGAAAAAAGGCAAATCTATCCAATAGATGTCGAATGATTCATGGCAAATGCGAGTACATCTGCCTTCTCGACATTGGATCTCCAGAGAGTCATGAGTAAAAAAAACATCCTGCAGAATGAGTGCTGCAGTTGATGCTTTGTGGTTTCACAGTTTGGGCCGTGCTCAGCCTGAGTCTCTGCAGAAACCAGAGAGATTTTCAGAACTGTGGTTTGTGTTTCCTGGTATCAAACAGCTTAGGGGTTCTCTTGCTCTGACTCCTTTCCAAGAACTAGAAGGGTGTTGGTGTCAGTCCTCAACTTTTTTCCTGCAAACATGTCATAGCACATAGTATTTTAAGCATGACATGAAACAGCCCATAGATTTTGTGATCCATTACCAGACCTGCTGAGGCTCTAGTATAGCAGTCCGGACATTGGTGGCTAGATACCTCTTGTAAGGAAGGGAAATTCTTGCATTTTTGAGGGGTGATGCAGTTGTACTTCCTCACAATTTCTTTCTCTTTCCCTAAAAACTACCAAGAGGGTGGTAGGGTGGTTATTCCTACCAAAGATTCGATTAGAACTGCTTCGAAAATGGATTTTTAATCATGCTGAATAGCCTCCCTGCACCATGCTGCTTAACAAGAACACACGAGCACTTGCAATATGCGTCTGCAATAGCACAGCATGGAACTACGGAGCCATCTGAATAGATCTCCTTTGTCAAAGCAGTAGTGGACTTTTTCTGGAATTGGGAGGATTTGGAGTCCCCTTAAAGCTATGCTCTTGTTTGCAACAGATCTGTGTATTTTTCCCATTGCTAAAAAGCCTTGTGTTTTTTTTTTTTTTTTTTCCCTGCTCTCTGTACAGTCTGTGGCTTGGTCAGGACAGGCTGTTTGCTGTATATCTGCCTGCACTTGTCTGGAAGTGATGCAGCGCTTTGCATGTTGTGCTCAGATTTACAGCAAAGGTAAAAGGAACAACCACATGTTACCTTTTTTTTTTTTTTTTTTTTTTTTTCTTTCCCTCCTAGGTATGTCAAACTGCTCTGTGTTCCTTCAGAGGCACATTGGGCTACTCAGACCCAGTGGAAATGTGCTAAAGAAAATCCTAAGAGCCATAAACTGATTGCTTCAGGTCTAATTTCCTTCTGAGTTCTGTATTTCTGGCTTGTTTTTAGTCAGATGTTTTTTATTTTTTTACCTGTCTTATGGTGGGAAAGGTTTTGCAGCTGGAAGAGAAGGATACAGAGGAGGCAAGATCAAGGCTACAACCACTATGCAAACATCTGTAAAGGCATAACCTTTTAGAAGAAGCCTGTTTATAGCTAAGTTATGCAAGACGTCACTGTTAGGCAGGAAATCTGGGTTCTGGAGCCCCAAAAGATTAAAATCCCGTGAGACATTTTTGTTTCTTTCTGGGTAACTTCTGTTTACGTGGTGTGCATACACTAATCTATCCCTCAAGCCTTGCCTCTCCTTAGACTCTCCTGAAGATGTGTTTCTGCCCTTTCTGGTGCTGCCTGGAGTTTCTGTTCCGTTCCTCAGCAGAAAGCTGCCTCAAGCTAGCCTGTAATTCATGCTGTTTTTAATAATTAAGAGCAAAAATGCACTTTTGCAGAGCTCCCCTTTTCCATTTCCTTCCCAACAGCACGTCTGTGTCACTGTCTCGTGACTCATTTGGCAAATGCTGGCAGAGACGGCTCTCGGCAGAGAAGGCCTGAGGTGATCCTGGCACAGAGAGACGCCTGCAGGGGCGACCTTCCTCACCGTGAGAGGGGAAGATGCATTTTCAGCTGGAGCTGGAAAAGGCTCCGCGCTAGTCCCTGCCCCAAGTGCCAGCACTTTCCAGCGGTGGCTGTAGAGCTTGTGAATGGCTGGTATTGCTTGATGAACTCCCTGTTTATAGATGTGTATAAGTTCTAAAAATCAGACTTCCTCTCTAAATTGTTAACTTGGCTCTCCCAAATGCTGGAGACTGCCACGCTGGAGGATGTAAGGAAGTCTGCAGGAAAAGCACCTTTTGATCATAAAGATTTGTTTGTTTTAGTTTGGATTCTGACATGAGCTGTCTGCAATTTCTTCCTGAAAAGAAGAAAATACTGTTATGAAAGTGTTTAAACAGAAAAAAAAAAGGTCACTGCAGGGTAGTTTTTATTATGATGTTTGTGTTATTTCATATTCTGAGTAAAGGAAATCCTGTATAGTTGAGGGTACGCATGATATAGTGGCAGCACAGAAAATATAAGATGTATTGTTGAGGATGAAGGGAGATACCTAAATGAGGTGCTTTGTACCTGGAAGAGGGCAGAGCACTGGAGCCAGCTGCCCTGAGCAGCTGGCGGGGCTGTTCCCCTTCCTGGCACCCGGGTTATGTGATGCCGTGTTGTTGAATTGTAGGAAGCATGGGATGGTGCTCAAAGAACCGTGTTCTAGACGGGGAGTATCTCAGAGCTGACTTTCAAGCCTTAGAAAAGCCAGTCCTTTTGCTTCAGGGCCAAACTGTGACCCATGGCAGGTTTCACCTGACTCGCAGCATTGGCTTGTGTGTGTTCCCCCATACAATCCCAGGTGTTGCAGGTCATCTTTTATATTAACAGTGCAGTAAAGGTCTTTGCAATGAGATCCGTGGGACTGGGCGATCTCGCTGCTGAAGCGGGATGGTTGGTGACAATCAGCTCTGACTCTGCAGGTTGTTGTCGCAGTTTGGCCACCTCCGCCAGGACAGAGCACAAGGAGGCAGGACGTGTGCTCTGCTTTGCAAGTTTGCCTGAGGTAGCAGTTCGCTGGCTTTCAGTGTTTGCACAGTAAATTCAGTGTCAACATATGCTCAGACAGCAGATCCCCAAGGAGTTTGGGCCAGGCAGCCTTTCCTTGTGAGGCCTCTCTGGGAGTGGCGGAGCCAGGGCAGCTCATTGAGCTGCTGCCCGGCAGTGAGTTGGCCCTGGCTGGGGCCGCCCCAGGGGGCTGGACAGTGTCCGGGGCGAGCCCTGAAACCTGGGAGCTTTGGCAGCCGGGGAGCATCTGCACAGGAGAGCAGAGCCTGGGCTGCCAGCAGAGGGATTTGCTGACATAATCAAGTATTTTCATGTGGGCCCTAGGTACAGAAGCTGGATGTACCAATTCCTTTGCCAGTCTAGCCCAGGACACCAAGAAACCCCACAGAAAATGCCTTTTCTGAGCTATAAAAATACCTCCCATTTGGTTTTGCTTCTCTGAAGGTGGAGGGCTCTTTCACCACTTTCTTCCGAGTGCTGGGTGGCAGTGAAGCGGGCTGCTGCCACTGAAGTGGGATTGGACTGATCTAGCAGGATGAAGGCCTTTCGCCTCATAGGGAAGAAAACCGTGTGTGGACTGCACTTCTCAAGTGCAAAAGGCGCAGAGGAGGGTGGCAGGGAGGATCCCACATGAAGTGGGCTCTTTTCATTCAGCCAGAGGGCTGCTGCCAGGTGGCTGTGTAAGAGCTTGGAGAAAGCAATTTGGGAACTATTTTTGTAATGCAGGTTACAAGAGGGGATAACTTAGGAACTGGCAGGGCTGCAGCCCTGCAGCAGGCACAGCGCTTTTTCACGCTGTGGGTTTATGTGGGAATTCTGGGCATCATCACTGAAGCCCAGTGAATGTTGGTTTGTTTGATTTATTATTTTCAATAAAATTGAGAGCTGGGCTGCAGTTTGCCAGGACACTGTCGCGTGAAAGATGAGGATCGTGCAAGCAGTGTGGAGCCTGGGCTCCTGCTGGCCACGCGCCCGCTGGCCTCGCTGTGAGGGGCAGAGTTCCAAGGAAGGTGCTCGGGGTGGCGCGTGGGCCCGCGGGCTACAGTGTGTGTCATAACCACTACGGAGTGCTGGATACCGCTTTCCCGGGGTAATGGGATGCGATTAAATGTTAGTATGAAATTATTAGCTTTGATAGACTGGCCACAGGAGAGTAACATGTTTATCACAAAATGCATTTTTCTCATAAAATATGATATCTGAACAAGTCTGAATTTTGGGAAGCAGTGGGCCTGTTCACCCTTAATTATATTTTCCTCATTTGAGAAGCTGGAAGACTGTTCTTTCTGCTTCTATCTGTCTTAGGGAAGTCTGTCACTTTGAGTAAGAATAAACCTTGACAGGTGGGAATGAAATCTTGACACCGTATCACCATATAACTGGATTTTATTTATTTTTAATAGAAATGTCAACTTTAAAGATACAGTGCATATTTTTAAATCACATTAACATCATATTTAGATTTTTCTTCTGTAAGTTTTAGGTGTGCAGTCCCATTAAAAAATACGTAGCTGGATATAAAAACATGAAGTCTTAAAACTTGCTTACTAAATATTCAGAGTGCAAACTGATATCTCTGGTAACACATCCAGATACATTTAAAAAGTTACGTTTAAAAAGTGTCACTAGTATGAGTGATAGACATTGATATACGTGCAGTACTAGTTTGGTAGTGTGCTGATGGAGCAAGCACTCCTGCAGCTGCTGATCTTTACTTACCTGGCCATGCCATTTGAATTTTTCTTTCTCTATTTCAGGCAAAAAACATGCTGGGACTTCTTTTTGGAGGGAGAAACAACTACTGCTTCTAACCATAATGCAGCACGAGGCATGCTGCGCACTGCTGTGTCTCAGTGTCGGACAGCATCCAGCTCTGCAGTACAAGATATGCATGACAGGTACAGTTTCTAATAAGTTATTTGCTGGTCCTAGCAAGACATTCTGCATTCATGTACTTATACAGCTCTAAGCATCTGCCCCTAAATGGGAACCAAGGTGACTTTGTGCTCTGCTCAGGTGGCAGCTGCTCTCAGCATCCTGGGCAGCGCAGGCTGCGGCAGGAATCCCCACTGCGCCCTGTGCGTGCCGGGCTGCCCGGGCGCCGCTCCGGCCTGGAGCTTGGCCTTGTGACACCTCCTCCGCGCTGCCCGGCGCAAGCAGGTGGCACCGCCAGCCGCTCCCAGGCGGGATCGAGGTCGGGCCCGGGCGATTATTGCAATGCCTGCGACATGATGGGGCAAGCAGGGAAAAAGATGCTCGTAGTCACCCATGCTATGGGTTCACATGGTCGCTCGTAGACGGAGTCACAGCGCGCTGTGAGGGAGCGTGCGAGTTACTCCTCTGATTCTAGCAACGGGCTTCCTGCTGCATCTGCTGCAAAGCGCGTTGCTCATTCTGGCCTGGGAGTGACACTGTCTGTCTTAAATCATAGCTCAAGAGTCAGGAAAGCCTTTGATAGTTAGTGACCAACCAGCGAGCAAGGCTTGCTTTTGGTCTGTATCACATTAGATCACACTGAGAGTGTTGGCATGATTTTTTTTTAGGAGCTCAGTGACCAACAGAAAGCACTTTATTTAAACAGACACCTTCTCAGAAGAGCAACAGTCCAAAATTTGCCATTCCAATGAAGGTATCTGATAGAAATTAGAGATTTAGAAAACAAAATAGAGAAGTGCGGCAGTGCACACATACAACAGAAGATAATACAGGAAATAAAAATATCTTTTTCAGTAATGCTATCCTAAATGTGAAAACTGTTTTCTTTTTAGAGTTGTTCTATATGTTTTATTTTAAATGCAATTGAGGGGGAAACTGAGCAATTAAAACAAAACAAAAATCCGCTGGTGTGGAAGGACCTCCCCTGCCCTCCTCTGCCCAGCCCTGCACCGTCCAAGAGAGCTGCAGAGCCTTTACACACACGCCAGGGCTGTAGTGAAGAACTCTTGCCAAGACAGATCATCGCTTCCTGCTCTGCCATTGCACAGGCTTTTTAAATTTAAAAAACATTTCCAAATGGTTTCTCTCCCTCGCTACCTCTCTGTTCCTGCCGTATATCATCAGGCAGCCTTTTTTCTGAGTGGTGGATACTCATGAGAGTCGTACATGTAAATATATCTACATCCAGGGTCTTGAGACAGCTGTTGTGCACATGTGGCAGCACAACAGCTGCATTTCTGACGTGGTGCCTGGTATCCAACAACTGGATGGTGGCCGGGGACACGGAGCATCTTTTTCCCAAGAGCTATAGGATAAGGCTGCAAGCCAAGTAAATTTTGGTCTTTGTTTCAAACATAACCTATTAACTGAGTCTATATTTGTCAAAACATTAGTGGTTTCTGAGCCATCCTGGCTGGCTTGACGCTGCAAGTGCTGTGTTCCAACCCAGGTGCTCTCCTGGCCAGTCTGACATGCCCCCAGCTCCCTGTCGGGGTGTTAGATCCAGCTGGGGCCGCAGGGCTTGCGCTGTATAAGCGTGTGATGGACACCCACCTCTGTCTTCTTTTCAGTGCCTGAGCTCAACGCACAGAACCCACCCAGTGCCTTTCCTAGAGGCTTACACTGCCACTTGGCCTCCCCACAGCCAAGGTGAGTCTTTACTTATCTGGGGAGGGGATTCTAAAACTTGAGAGGAAAGGAGCATGTGCTTGCCCTGGCAGACTGCTCGAGTCCCGCAGCTGCAGCGAGCTGTGACCTGCACAGCCGGCTGCAGTGGGTGGCAGCACCCCTCCTGTCCGGAGCTTTATTGGCTCCTAGCAAGTCCACAAGTGCGGCCGAGGCTCATGTGCAGCCTGCCTGGGCACTCGCCCTGGTGGGTGGCCGCCCTGCTCGTACAGCCCCATGCAGCCTTCCCGCTGCCACTTGTCAGCAAGGAAGCCAATTAGCAGCAGCTACCAGGGCGGGTCATATAATACAGATGTCTGTTTACTTGTTAGGGGCATGACCGATATTTTTAACACAACATGTATTTTAAAACATGGCTCTGCATAAATGATGGCAGTTACTGCAAAAAAATCTCTCTACAGTTAATGGTGTTACAGAAATTTCTAGTTCACTTCTGGAGGTTTTTAAAGAAGTCCTCCGAAACCCCGTTCTGCTAGGCTGAATGGAAGTGGACTGTGGATCTTTTTACTTGAGATGTAGCCTGATCTTATTTTAAGCAAAAGCTAAAGTAAGGCTCAAGGGCTGCAGCTACCAAAAGACTTGCACTTAACTGCAGGCTGATAAGAGCATAGACCAGATCATTCAAATCTGCTCAGCTCCTTCCTAGAGAAACCATTTTCCTTTCTGGTACTGTGCTGCTGCAGAAACAGCAATGTCCCCTTGCCTCTGGGAGCCAAAGTTCTCTCTGACTCGCTCCCTACCTCCTTACCTGCTTGTTTTGACTGAATTAGTTTAATAATTTGAAGGTACATCTTAAACCATTTTCTCACTTAAATGAAGGATTTTGATCACTTGCAATGGAACTTCAACAATTTGCACAAGCCAGGGGCTCTCTTTAAGTGGTCAGGAGACAATCAGAATTTGGTAGATCAATCTCTGAAATACCTTTCCAGCTTATCCCAGGGAATTTGCATGATCATTTTTTAATATCTAGGATAAATATGTATAGTTCAAAAGCATAGACCAGGGTATCATTGTGTGGTTTCTCTTACGGATACAGCTCAAGCGGAAAGACCATCTCTTCTTGAGCACAGCTCACTAGCCTGACGTCAAGGGCAGAGGCTCCTTCCCTGCATGTACCTGCTCACTGGGCAAAGGAGTAGCAGAGGCTGCAACATAAAGCTGTGCCTTCAGCCCAGCATACGCTACAAGGCACTGATCCAGGCCTGCCGCTTGTATCCCCAACCTAGAATTCCCCACTAGAAATAAAAATATATTTTTTCAGTTGATTGGATCTTAATACTGCACTGACCGGAGTTCAATGGACAAACCAAATGCATTAGGTTAACATCAACAATTTCCATTATTAAATAATCATAACAATTATTAATATACTAGGTTATAAACACTAATATTAAAATAAATTAGTAATTATTTTTACTTAAAACATATCCTCCAGTTACTATTATTTCTTGAAAAAAAATTTTTTTCCTTGGTTAGTGTTTAAAGATTCTAACTTTCTTTTAAGATGTTAATTATCTTTTCTTGTTCAATGGGGCCAATAATATTGTTACTTCTTGGAAACTGTCTCCCTTTAGGGGTTCCTGCCTCAGTGTCTTATCAGCATTTTGATTAGTTCAATTACATTATTAGTCTTCGGAGGGAAAAAAAAAAACTTTTTCCAAGGTATTGATAAAATGCATACATGATATTTTTGTGATAAAAATTTCCATGCCTACTAAAATCTTTTAACACACACTGTAATTAATTGTGTAGCTCCTCTTTACGGCGCAAGTTCTCCCAATGCCACTGGGTGCTGGTCTGTACAGGGCCAGAGTCACCAACCTGCGGCTCAGGAGCCCTGTGGAGCTGTAGGCTGAGGCGAGTCAACCTCAAGCCCCACAGGAAGGGCCTCGTCCTGCCTGCAGAGCTGCCCTGGCAGTGGCTGCAAGTGCGGGGCTGCCAAGGGGGCTGCTGCAGCTGCATGAGGAGGGCGCTTGCTGCATTTTTCAATCAGCAGAATAACCGGGGTTTTTCCTTTCAATTTAAAGTCCTGCTAACACCTTACTTTTCTACTGTGTGCCCGCTGGTCCTGGGGGACAGAAAACTTCCTCTCCTGCTGGGCCTTCCTCCTGCCCATCTTCCTCTGGATCTTCCTCTCCCACCCACCACTGAAAAGAAAAAAAAAATCACTAACACCATTAAGAGTGAAACAAAAGTGGGGGGCAAAAAGAAACGAGAGTATAGCCAACCTTTTAATTAAGAGTATATTGTACTTCCAAACTGGATACACTAGAAATCGGCAATGCAACATAAGATGCAAAGGAATATACCAGTTACTGTCAAAATGACCCTGTACAGCCTTATAATGCAAAAAGCTTTATACAAATTTTTATTAATGTACACAAACCTTGACAGATTGATATTTGAACATAATACAACAAGTAAAAAAAAATGACAGAAGAAAGGTAAAAGTGCTGAGAACTGAATTACTGAATGGAGAAACATGCTAGCTTTCGATAAAGAATGCATATTGAAAACCAGAATGAAATTTGCTTTATGGTGGGGGGAATTTATCAGAACTGTTTTGTAGGTAGGAGAACATTCCTTTCTTTAGCCTTGAACTGCAGACCAATTATTTTAATACACATGAGCTCTGATAAATACTGTGTTCTTCTTAAAAAAATAAAAAACTCCTAACACAATTTTTCCTTACAGAGAAAACTTTTATAACTCACCAGAAAGAATTAATTGATTCTTTTCAAAGTGCTAAGCAAGGTTGCTGGATACATTAGACCATTTCAGATACTGGTACAGTGGAACATTGTTAAACACGTGGCATTCATACACTGACAGCTCCTTCTTGGAAGTTGCAGCCATATTTATATTGCAGTTTGGTTTACATAAAGTATCCCGTTAACATTCCTACCTCTGTCTTCTACCCAGCTGTACTTTACCTGTTCAATTAAAAAATAAGCCTTTTGATTTGGAAGTGTTTGCTCTACTATGGTGGGGTCAGAGATATGCAGTGGAGTGTATTTTAAAGAACTGGTATAGTTCCTGGATGCAGATTGCATATTTCATGCTGCTGAGAATATTTGATCTTTAACAGCTTTATGCTTTGCGTATTTACTAATACAGCATTTCCTATTTCGTCTGTAGACTGAGAGGAGTTACCAGGAGTTCGGATGGAGTGAAGCATGGCCAACAGTGCCCTGAGTTACGCACACTGTTCACTAAGGTTTGTACATGGTTTGGAGCAGGTGGCTTTTCCTAACTGCTTAGACATAACTGCCATGTGCTCGGTAGAACCCAAACTGCCCGCTGGAATGTAAACAAGATGGTGCATTTCTCTACTTCTTAAGTAGTAACTGCAAACTAGAATGTGCTACTCCTTTTGGATAGTCCCCACCTTGTAAGTAGCTTCCAGTATGTGGAGAGCAGCACACAGATAAGGTTGTCCTCCCCAAAGCTCTCCAGACAGAGTCTGGTCATGACAGTGAAGAATGTTTCACTATCTCAGTGCAAAAACAAAGGTAGGAATCTTGCAACCAGGTTAAATGATGCAAGTTTTGAGTCAAAAATGTCTTTCTTCACAAGCTTCATTTAAGAACTAATGGAGGTGGCAATTATACTTCTAATTGTGCATATAGCTAAGAGCCCTTAGGGACCAGAAATGCCTCTCTGAACTGAGTCCTGCGTTAGTGCTGTCCCAGAAAAGTGGCCAGCTCCAGCGGCCCCTGCCGCATCCCCCCCATCCCACAACCTGCAGGAAAAGTTGCTTCGAGTTCACGCGAGGGTGGGTAGGTAACATGTTATATGCAAGTTGGGGCTCAGCAGAGAGGGAAAAAGGGGGCTCTGCAAAAAGCTACGTTAGAGACATCTCTCATGCTTGGTGAAAGACAGCAAGACTGACTTCCAGGATGCACCATGGAAAACCACAGTCCAGCAAGATGAAAGCATTCCTGTAAGTCACATGATAATTTTGAAATGTTTTACATTTTACAGTTCCAATTCTAATGCAGAGTATTCTTAATCCTGATCTTTCTTCCTGGATATCAAGTTCTCTAAGAAACACAAATCAATTAGCAGTCAGTCAATCTCTCCTCTTCAGGATCACTCTCGGCATTTTGAGCCTGAGAGAGGTTATAAAACCAATCCACGTTTGCTTCTTCCTGCAATAAAGTGCTACATATAACATGTCATTTTAATGACCACAAAGTAAGAGCATTAAATAAGTATAAAGTTAGCTTTCTAGTGATGTCTGTTCTATCAGCCATTAACAAAAAGGAATAAAGTGTTACTAACGGCATGGAGGGTATTGATAGGCCTAAAGAATCTGCAAGTACAATTGAAATATTGAGGGTATAAAAGAGAACTGTATGGTTAATCAGTATCTTTTTATAGCTTTATATTTCAATGTTGTTACGGGTACCTTTTCAAATATGTTTTCCAATAATGTTTTTTCCTTTCCTTTTTGTTTTTTGCAAGTGAGCAACAAATTAGTGCAAGACTAAAGCACTGTGCAAAACTGCCTTTTTTTAGTCTGAGTATTTATACCCAGAATTTATCCATACCCCTTTTTAATCCCCTTTGTTGGATTTTTCCACCATAAAATTCTAGTTATACAGGTTGTTCCTGCAAAGTAAAAGGTAACCACTGCATTAATACAGTATGTATATATATTTATATATATGCATATACATATATATAATACTTATATGCCCTTTCCAAACCAAAGATGTATGCTATGGCCCAAACCTGGGTGTTCCGCCTATGTAACAGTTGAGAAGGGGGCCTATTGCGTGGATGCATGTGCTACTCCCCCTGCATCTGCCTGCGACCCCACACACGTCCTCCCTGTCGCGCGCTCAGCCTGCAGTGCTGCAGGCAACAGCGGCTGCCTCCATTCTACCCAAGCCCCCGAGCAGCAGAAATGAGTATCGTGCATGAAACAGCTCAAAGAGGCTGCAGAGCAGCACTCGCATAACACACCACGCCCCCGACCAAGCGCTGGCCCTTCTGCAAAGCGACAGGTCAGAGAAAGACACAGGAGGGGTGAAGCAAGTGTGTGAAAGGGGGAAAATTATTAATAAGATAAGCCGATATAAAGGATGTGCAAAAGCAATGTGATGGCACGCTATAGCCAGCCTCTCTCTCATGCCCGCACACACACACACACACGCGCACACACACGCCAAAAAAATAAAATGCATCAATATGTAATCTTACAAGTGCTGATTGCCATTAAGGACACTCTTGTTCAGCTTAACAAGACAAAATAGTTTCTTAGATAAGAGTACTGGAAACATGCCTCTGAAGATAGAAGTATGCAGTAGGTCACCTCTTGGAGATTTAATAAAGCAGCTTTCATGTCAATGCAATAAGTATACACACAGAGCCATTTCCTACACCTTACTAATGAGATATATAGTACAAGTGTTCGTTACCGCTCGGGTCTATGTTTTGCAGCACTGCATACCTGCGGGGCGCACCGGGGGATTTTTGGTACAGAATGTAACTGCCCTCAGACAGTTTCTGCCCTTTCTGTTAGTCCAAGGTAGGCAAGGAAGGAGTGTTTCGGTGAAGAGGCACCTCCTGGTGCAGTCTGAGGTCTGGGTGGATGGAATGTGAGATCATAGTGGTTTTTGGGGAAGAACATTGTTAAGGGAATAAGGTGGGCAAACTCAGAGTTCCAGTATTTATCAAAGCACAGGGAAGTGCCATTGATGGCCAAGGCTTTCATTGCCATGTTTGGCTCCGTCCCGCTGCTGTGAGCAGCCGACATAGCCACTGTTTGCAGCGCCTGGGAGGCAGACATAATGGAGAGAGGGGACAGGAGGTTCCTGGAGCTGTTCACTGGGAGTAGTGGACTGGCTTCCTTGGAGGTTGAATACTGGCCCTTCTTCTCCTCTTCAGAGCAGTCCCCAGTCTGGTGCTTCTTCACATGGCGGCTGAAGACAAAAGGGTGGGTAGTCTTGAACAGGCACTCATCGCAGCTGAAAGTCTGGCGTGGAGCATGCTTCAGTTTCTTGTGCAAGTTGAGATTGTCTTTGCGTTTGCAGCTGTAGCTGCACTGATCACAGTGAAAAGGGCGCTCGCCGGTGTGGACACGCACGTGCTCGATCAGCTTGTTGGCGGTCTTGGACAGGTAGCCACACTGGTCGCATTTGTAATGGTTGCCAAGGCGGTGTTCCCGGATGTGCATCTCCAGCTCCAGCTGGTTTGCCTTCACAGTCTGGCAGATCCGACACTTGTACTCCATCTTGTAGTGAGTCTTCAGGTGGCACTCCATCGCTGCGGGGCGGTTTGTGGAGTAGATGCAGAATGGGCACCTGGCAACACAGCAAGGGAGGGCAGGGAGAGAGAAGAAAAGTTGCGAGTCAATTAGAAGTCTGCATTCCTGCTTCATTCAGACCCTTTCTGACCTATTAAAAGGAAGAAGACCTGCAAGGTCTCCTTGCAGGGCCTCTTAGGCGTATTGACTTCATCACAACGGGGAGCTAGGCGTGTTTCATGGCACTAGGGCTCTGCTCCTAGGAAAGCAGTGACATGCTCTGATGGAGCATCTCTAATCTTGTGGCTCACCTCAACGGGGATAATACTGCAAAGCCGGCTGGGGTGTGCAGAAGGATGCCTGAGTCAGAGGTGCTTTGTGTAATGGCATTTCTAGCGTTTGCTCAAAGTCACATTTGGCACTTTTACTGTAAAGAAGTGACGTAAAAAGAGCTTTTACACATGACTATGAAAGCAGCTGCTTAAGTAAAAATGGAATAAACTTGTAATGTAATTTGTAGAGCAATCGCTTAAGAAATTCCTTTTCTGTGACCTGGAACAATAAACTTTCTGGGTATCCTGGTAGATACAGCTAAAAAGCAGTGTTGGGCTGATCCATAGGGATTCCCTTTTCTGGGAGATGAGCTAGTCCTGCTCAGAGATGACAGGTGTTTGGCAAGGTGGGCCTATAGCCTGTCTGGGCCCTGCCAGGAACTGTGCTGTGCGGACGACAGAAAGACTGGGAGGAGATGGCAACAGGTTGGGGGGCCAAGGTTGCTGGTGGGGGGAATTTGGAAGGAAGCCTGAGCTGAACAAGCCTGGCCGCCAACACAACCACAATGCACCAGCTTTTCTTATGTAGCTGAGAACATGATGGTGAAGAGAGCTCCTTGCCAGGGATCTCTGCAATGTTAAAGGAAGCACATGCCACTCCAGATGTAGTTTACTGGGCTAAAAGAGCAGATCTAGATAGGAAGACACAAAAAGGCACTGGGCCACTGTCTTACAGATGCTTCCATCCCTGGCTCATCAGCTTTCACTGGTTGGCACGAGATACTTATTTTCCATCATTTAAGATAATGTCTAAGCAGAGATTCTCTCTTCAGGCTTATTTACATTTGCTAGAACTGGTCCAGCAGTTGCACATTCAAGTTTAATTTTATCTAGCTGATGAACAAGAGCCTCTTGAGCACAATGCACAGTACAAAAGGACAAATGGCTAGTGAAACATCCAGACAATTTTCCTGCCGTATGCGAAGTCCTCTGATCCAGAGAGGCAGCCCTGTGTTGAGGCTAACTCGATTAGCTCTATTGCAGCAGAAGACTCAGCTGTCTGTCTATGCACACATACCTCTCCTGGGCTGTGAATCTCAGACTTTGATCTGGAGCTGGAGGAATCAGGTTTTTTTCTCTTCCCCCAATGCAAACAGGAGACAGAAAAGTACAATTTGCTTAGATCTCTTTGGCATGCCTTAAAAAAAAATCAGAGCTTTTCCTTAGGTGCAGCTTTCAAAGTACTAAACTATTTTTTGAGTGAAGCAGGAATAGTTTAAGCCAAATCTGTGAGGAGGATCTGAGACGTAGGTCAGGATTTTTCTTTGCTAAACAACGGAACAGATTCTGTGTAGCTTAACCCCCAAAGTGCAACAGACAACTAGTCTGTGCGTCCAAGACAGACATCACCTCTTTCTGGCATGCTCCATTTCTCAGTCTGGTCATCTTCCCAGATTCAATCATCATGTCACAAGTGATCACAGATTCCAATTCGTGCAACTACTGAGCTGGAGACAAGACTGCCTGGCGAACAGAACCTGCTTTCCCAAACTGCAGTGCAGACTGACAGAGCTACTTGTATTGCTGAGCGTAGCTGCATGCTAGCCCTGCCGCAGCTCCAGTGCACTCAAACACGCCTTTGCTTAGCAGGAGCAGTGCGAGTGGGGAGGGAGGCTGCGCTGAACCCTTGCTCGGCCCGAGGCGCTTCCAGCTGTTCTTCCCACTGCAGCTGCAGCAAGTGCGTCCTGGGCTGGGTAGCCCTGCGCAATGCCGCACATGGCGGCAAGCAACGGCGGCGTGCACTGCCTCCCCAGACCCAAAGCTGCTGTGAGGGCAGGCCAACTTTCTAGAAACACTGCTCTTTACCAAGAGATACTGAAATGCAGCACCTCAGGTCTTAAATAAAGACCTTTTAAAAGGAAGGTTTGTAAAAAAAGGACTCGCAAAGTCCAAATAGGACTCTGATGCAGAAGCAGTAACATGGATTTGTATTTTCCCTAGATAGTGATGAAATATTTGCCTTGAGCCCTGAACTACAGCATTCACTTAACTTGAAAAGGGAACGGATGATGCTTAGTTAGAGCTCAGAGACAGTAGGACACTAGGTCTACCGCGAGGGTACCTTGCTGTATGATTCAAGCCTAGTTTAAGGAAACCCTAAAGGACTGGGCATGTGTTAATCTAGTTAGATAGAAGCCCCAAATCTTGATTATCAGACATTTAACTAATCTTTTCTCATTGACTTCTTCTTGCCCTATGCCCGTAGTATTAGAGGTGCTTAACACAGTAAAAGTTTGTGTACTTGCTTTCCTTACTTGAGCCCACCGGTGGGGACAGTGTGGCACTTCTTGTGCTCCAATAATTGCTCAGGTGTCTTCATGAACTTGTGGCACACATCACACTCGAACATCCGGGTGATCAGGTGGATTTGCAGATGACGCTCAAACATGTTTTTTGTTTTGCAGACAAAGTTACAGAAAACACATTCAAAGCCTGGAAATGAAAGAAATGAATACTTACTGCTAACATTTTGGCTAGAGCCATTGCACTAAAAGCGAGGCTTGTGTTTGTGTAACAAGTTCTTACCTTTCTCTGACTTCTCTTCAGTGTTCAGTGAAGTCTGACTACCAGGCACTACGGAAATGACTAGCAGGTTGTTTGAACCCTTGTTTTTTTGGGTTATATCTGCGTCGTCTTTGCTGTTGGCAGAATCGCTCAGTGCTGACAAAGATGATGAAGATGGGCTGTTGGATTCACTGGGTGTCTTCCTGTCTTCAACTGAAAAACAAACAAACAAACAAACAAAACAGAATAAAGAGCACTATTAGTACAACAGATTAGGTGGAAACCCAGTGATCTTGTTTTTAACTTCAGAAAAAAAATGCTTATATATTCAAAGTTAAATCTGTTTACTAAATGAACAAGTCTGAAATTAACTGATTTGTTTGGGGAGCATGAGAGTTGCATCTCCCTCCTTTTTTTTCAGATGCACATGTTTGCAACAGTACATGTCAGAATGTAATCTCTGATTGCATTGTCTGCAGTGTCAGCAGGAATGTAGTACATCAGGTTATTTCATTACTACACTGAGAATATCCCATGGAAACCCTCTGCTTATTACAGACTTCAAAACCAGAATTTGTCACTTTCTGTAGGTTCCTTGAGCTGTGGAAACTGAACATGTGGGTCATGGCACACTGTGTTACTAGTCCTGGCTAAGCCTGGCCCCCCCTTTCTGTTATGTGGGTCCACTGGGAGGAGGGGCAAAGGACAATAATCCCACTGCTTGTAGTGCGTGTGTCATTCCTCAGCAATGACTGTAAGAGCTAACAGTCTGGTCCCAGGTTTTATCTGTTGTTGTTAGGACCTCTGAAAGAAGAAAAATTGATTAAAAAGCTTATTTAACTGGATCTAAAAGTTGAAGCCCATCAAGAGTTTCCTCATGTGTGCAATAAACATCTAGGGTTCTAATCCCAAAGTGCAGCACAGTTGATGAACTAGAGTTGAGAGTTCTCATACAGACCCTAATCTACTTTAATCTGTCGTGAGCCAAAGAGGCAGAATGGGCAAATTATTAGCTCCCACCTATGTCTTGGTTTAATCAATCACAGCTGTTCTAAAAAGCAGCTTTACTAAAGCTTTATGTTGCATACATGAAGAAATCTCCTACCAAGTACCTTGCAGTCAACAGTATCTATGTGCCTAGTTCTGGACAAATGACCAACACGTTTAAGTCTAAGATAAAACCATGGGAATACACTAATGAAATCTGATGGCCCAAGCTGGACACAAAGAAAGACTCACTGACCTTGGGACTACAGTAATAGAAATGGAATGAAACTTAATAGTACAGAACACAAGGTTATGCCATGAAGGGCCAGTAACAAGAATTTTTGCTACAAATGAGGAGTTGTAAGTAGGAAACAGTCAAAGAAAACAGAGGAAGAATTCAAGCAGAACATGGGATGAATATGAGCAATCAGTGTGGTGGGGCCTCCAGGGAAGGTAAATATGGTCACAGTGATACAGTGCATTGTGTGAGCTAGTCCCACTAACTGCTGCTGTTGTAAGTTACCGGCGTCACTGAGTACATCTCACCTAATACACCATGTACAGCTGTGATTTTGCATGTCAAGAACAGGAATTCATACAAGAACATATGCAGTGGGGACTGGTACAATGAGAAAAGTGGGTTTCATATGAGAAAAGGCTCAGTGAACAGTTAGAGGGGTGAGGGTTATTCTTCATAAATGTATTAAGGGAGTAAACAGTGGAGAAGCGGAGAAGAAAGGTAAAGGAAGCAAGAGTGAGGACTACTCTTTCACATAAAGCACAGAGCTGACACAAGAACAAAATGTGTGTTACTAATTATCAGTAAGATACAGGATGGAGTTTTTAGAAAGATCCCTGATCTTTAAAGCAGGAAATTCTGTACCTCACTCTCCATCAAAACAGTTCAAAACAACTTTACGTGTTTGAAGACATATACAAAGACCAGTGCAAACAGTCTTTTATGACCTAGCAACCTTATGGGGTAACGGACTGCAGTCAAGTGACCCAGAAAATCCCTTTTTTTCTTCCCCTCTCCATATTTACCGTGCATGCATGCTGGCTGAACTGCCAGCTAAAGGGCTGCATTGGACAGGATTAATGGGGAGCAAGTAGTTAAAAGAGAAGCTTTAAAAGATAAATAGCAGCTCCAAACTCTTAAACCATAATAGCAAGAAACAGTAGACTGCAGTTCAGTTTGAGCCCTCATGCAAACTTTACATGTCATTATAGATATAGCAGCTTCCATTGGCCTGGATTTCCTATATGTACAGTGGGTTCCTATACGTAGAGCCATAGGTGAATGCAAGCACCTCACAGGGCAGTGAGGTGGGCACTTGCAGAGCTGGGAGCTGTGCTGGCACAGAATCCCATGAAGCCTTCCCAATACTTTGTATCGCTACAGTTACATTTAATTCACATATTTGTACACAAAAATAACTGCATTTCCCTATCTTTTCTGCTTCAGCCCTCCTAGTTTCCTAGTTTTATTTCTGGTAGGACAGGAAAAGCAATTTAGCAATGGAAAAAAATGGGCTAGACACAATTCACCTTCAACACTGTCAACAAAACTGTCAGTAGTTTCAATGAACCCTTCTGCCTGGTGTTATGAGAGAAAGTAAAAGGATTCAAATTTTCTTCTCCTTAAACTATGCCAGACTTCAGTAACTGGAGCATATGGAGCTTGTTTAAAAACTGCTATTGCTCTTATCTTTGCCTATTAAGTGAACAGGATTGGAAGAGAACATACGAGTTGTTATAGTATTTAATATAAGCCTACATTTATGGTATTGTTAAATCACAGTGTCAACTAAACACCAACATGAGATTTCAAACTGATAGACTGTAGGGGAGAACAGACCAGCAGCAAAGTTCAGTATATTGTATGCTACCTACCTCCAACCCAGTATGCACAATTAACACCCAAAATCACCTTGTTGCCATAAAGAAATGATGATTTTGATGGAACATTAAAGCAGACAGAAGAACAAAATATGTATGCAGCACTGTCTTCAACAGCACAGGGGATGGGCAGGAGGGAGCAGCACTAAGGAGACCTTCATTTATTTCCCTAAGCTTGAAAACTGATCTGCACGACCAGACCATCTGCCTGGCTACAGTCCAGCTTCCTTCAGCTTTGCAAGATCGGGCCTTAATTAGCAAGTGTTTCAGTGCAAGTAAAGAGGGTGCTGATGAGAACTGTGAAGACTGCACGTAGAAAGAAAGGAAGAGCGAGATGGCAGCAGCCAGGAGAGGGGAGCATCACCTGTGTGCTTGCTGTTGACATGAGCTTTCATATCTGCCTCTTCCATGGTGACAAAATCGCACGCTGTGCAGCAAATCGAGAACATCCACTGCTCTTTATCCACATGGAGGGACATATGACTGACAAACTGGACATTCATCTCTGTCTCAAACCCGCACACATGACAGCTGCAGGCAGAAGAGAATTCAAGAGCAAAAGACATTAAAAAAGAAAAGGCAAACACAGGCCTATTGCCCTTCCCTTCCTTCTGTAAGTAGTAACTCACAATGTAGATTTCTTTTCCTCCTCACTGTTGAATGTTCACAGGAAAATTCTATTGTCTGCTGAGTTGCCTTTGAACTGCTGACCATGCCAGCGTGATTAAGGGCAGGCACAATGCAACAATCCTGTACATGCTATAATGATGCTAAATAATCATAAAGTTAATTAAAAACTACAGATTCCAGATGCTGCGCATCACCTAGCTGATTCCTTTGGGCAATAAGATGCACTGCAGCCTTGCCAAGATGTTTAGTAGGGCTGATACAGTGACAAACAGAGAGCTTGCTGCACAGTCCAGGAGTTATTTTCAATCTCTGGAATGCTTCCCATGCCAAACTGGGATCTTGTGCAAAACTGCCTGGCAGAGTCAGTGTAAGCAAGTAAAACGTGTTCAAACATTCCTTATGCTTGACTGCAAAACAGCAGTCATCAGCTAGGCAAATAATTAGCACAGATTACAGATTTCACAGCCAGTGCATAAACAGTGATATTTAGAGGCAATGGAAAAGACCCTTTAATTTAACTTTCTATGCAGAGTCTTCCTCTTGCTTTGATTAGGCCATTAACATTTAAAACAAGCCAAAAACATTTGAAAAGGCATATACTCTGGGGCACGATTTTGCCTTCCCAGGGGGACAGACCAGATAATCTAATATAGCAGGTCTCATTTATTTCTTACTTGTATGATCCTGTAATTAAATCTGTTCTTGGAGTGATTTTTGTAATGTGTCTGGCCACTAGGGTGCATATCACAGTTGCAGAGCACACATCAGGGCATGCAACAATGAGCATGTCCAAATAATGCTGCTATCTGGCTAATTCCTCTTAATTTTTTCAGACCTCTTTTCCTCATGGCCTCCTCTCCCTCATTGTATTGGTTACTGACTCAGAACACACACCCCTCTAGCAAACAGAGGAGATGCGTGTGGGGAGACTGCAATTCCTTTTATACTTTACCATTTGATTTCATGCATTTGGCTGAAAATAATGCAACCAACAGAGGCAATGGGAAGCACTGCACTTTAGATTTGCCGTGAGGCTGTGTGCACAATGGGACTCTGCCATACACAAAACTTAAATGAACACTGCATAAATAGTTTGAGAGGCTGCTAAGAGTACGGCTGCCTCCCAAAGCCATTAATAATAACAAAAATGTAACCCCCCCAAACACAGCCTGTCCGAGTGCTAGCCAAGTCAAACAGCATGCGGCAGCCAGCTGAGTTTTGCTGCTGAGGCCCAAGTCAGACATGGGCCAGGCAAACACTTCTGGGGCAGTTCCATCCTGGAAGGCCAGAAGGGCAGCCCTCTAGATTATCCTCGGCAGGCAGGTAAGACATTCAGGTGCCTGTGTTTTGTGCACAGCCCTCCGCTGCATCCTCACCTGTAATAATAAGGGTGCTTCTTTCCATCACTGCCTTCAGAAGTGACAGCGCTGACAATGTCCTCAGTGTCTGTACTCACCAGCTTCACAGAATGGACGGTCAGGTGCTGGTTCAGGTTAGCACGGCACTTAGCAGCATAGGGGCACAAGTGGCATTTGTATTTTCTCTCTTCTGAAAAAGAAACAGGAAACCTTGAATGCACACTGCCTCCTGAAGCAAGCTCGTTCTATAGCTCCCAGTGCCTATGTATGAATTCCTTCCTCTGAGCAGCTTTCAGAATGAGGTACTTCGGAAGCTAGAGACTTTGGAAAGTTACAGTAGTTCACAGCAATTAGAAAAAAAAATGGAGTTAGCTTAGGGGTATTTTTTTAACTTGGCCTAATATTTGTAGTCATGTAACATACAACTTTATGCACTCTGGGAAATGTGGGAAACGGCAGTTCTAAGAGACACAGCAGCGCTGGGACAGAATCAGCCTCATAATTTGCAACTACATCTTTACCTGGCATCTCTCTGATTTTTAGGTCTAGTTAAGTGTTTCTGAGGTTGCCCATGTGATCACTTGCAGAGAACTGAAGTTTGATTTGTATTAAAGTCTGAGGGTGGGGAGGAGAGACAAGGATGCATCACTAGGCCAGTTCAGAACACAGGCCAACCAAAAAACACTCAAAAACCCCCCAAATAAATTCATCATCTCTTTTGGATTCTTCATAATTTTTAAAATAGGATTTTTTTTTTTTAAAAATAAACATTTCTAAATCCTGGCATCAAAGTTCTTGTACATAAAAGTTTCATTTTGTCAGAGATTGATTGTTTAAAATAAAACAAACATTACATTATACAAGCTTTTTCAAGCTTTCCCATTGAAGACCTCATGCTCTAAATTTGAAATATAGAATACTAGAAATGTGTTAGGCAAAAGAAATCCAGTAGAGCAATTTAAGAAAATTCCACAAAAGCACAGAACAGAGCGTTTGAGCCTTCTCAGTGTGGCTCTGCTACATGTACAACATTTACTGGCACTCTACCAGCAAGATTTCCCAGTGCTGCATCAGAAATTCTTGCTTTCTGGTCTGATTTTGTGCAGGGTGCCTCAGCAAGCTAACACAGTGCATCCTTTATGTAAAAATTCTGTTAAACAATCTCAGCTGATTTGAAACCAGTCGATGTTAAGGAAGTGCCTGTGGGGTAAAACAGGCTCTGTTCCTTTTGGCAGAAACAGTGAAAGTGTGAATTACAGATACTAAACCAGTACCTCTGAAACACCAAGGCCAGATCTTTAAAATGCTCATCAGGAGACTGCTTCTCTTCAGAGTTCTGTTACCAGGTGTGCTTAACCAGTTGGTATCTACAGACTGACTTTTGGAATTTGGACAAGCATATGTTTTGTAAAGACAAATTACAAATTTGGAGAAGATTCTTTTTTCTTTTTTAAGGAGAACAAAAAAAAAGTTAACTCCCTGACTGTGACTCCTGCAACACCATGGCCTGCTGCTGCACGTGGCTGTACTCGGAGGGCAAGGAGCTGAGGGTGGCTCCTTCCACACAAGCTCCTCTGCTTCACTCCCACTACCTGAACGAGCCACGGTGAACAAGCAGACTTGCTCAATGCTGCAAAGGTAGATGCCAGAGCACACAATTACCTGTGTGCAGTGAGAGATGTCGGGACAAAGTCTGCTGTCGGCCAAACACTTTTCCGCACACATCACAGGGAAAGAGCTGGTCGTTAAATTTCCAAGATGGCAATCCATTTCCTGCCTCCAGCCCTAGTTTTTCTGCTTCTACAGTAAAAAAAAAAAAAAAAAAAAAAAACATAAGCAGAGAGTCATATTTTAACAATTCTTAGATTTTGCTCGGATTTCACTCAGTAGAGTCCTGTAGATGTTGAGCTGTGCATGTTGTGTCGACTGCATACTGTGTGATGTGGCACAGGAGTTCATGTAAAAAGAGAACTTCTCCAGTGAGAGAAAGGCACATTTTATAAAGCAACTTCCATATGCACTCTGAAGTAGAGTATGTAAAGAGAGAAATCAAGAGTGAGCCAGGCAAAGCAATTCTGCTTTTGTGGAGAGCCCGTTCTCTAGACTCTGTCACACACCTTCTCTTCCCTTGGTAGAGCTGGTCCAGGACAGTAGTTGTTTTACCCAGGATTATTATTCACAGCTAAAGAAAGATTTTCAACCTTTTTCTTTTCTACTAACAGATTAAGTTTTGCTACCTGAGCAGTCTTCCACTGAAGGAGACTAGAAACCAGCTCAGACCAAATTTAAAGCAAGAGGATGTAGAATGCCCGTGAGGAGGCAGTGTCTGGGCTAGGTGCTGCCCAGCTACCTGCTGTCCCCAAGAGCCACAATTCCCAGCACCTCGGAGGACCCTTCCACTAAGAAACTGTGGGCTAGACATTGGCACGTATCTTTAAAGAAGTGTGATTAATTACTTCAAGTAAAGAGAGAGAGTCTCCTGTACAAAAAGATAACTCCATACAGCATAAAACCAACAAATGCATTCCGTAAGGAAGTAGAGAGAAAAAGGACAGGGAACACAGAGGAGAAAACAGACGCACAGCGTTTATAAAATAAGTTGAAGCTGTGGCTAAATTTGATCTGATCGGAAGGGAACCAAGGTACTTGGATCACATGGGAAACAGTCTCAGCAAGCCCCGTATAAAGAAATGTCCTCTATGAGTATCCTGTTGTGCCTGAGGAGAAGGGAACACTGTAGTGAGAAGTACAGAAAAAAACACAAGGACACTCAGCAGCTTTCTAAACACAGCAGCCAGTGCGCACTGGTTTTGCAACTTTTTTTTGTTTGTTTAAAGATCTCCTATTTCCACTGGAATGAAAGATCCAACATTCAGAGCAGCTTCCTCTCATCCCACATGCCCTGTGTGACAGCTGCCCACAGCTTGCTCCATGGGTCCCATTCGTATGGCTCGACAGGGGAAAACCGTTTGGCTGGGGCTGTCTGCTAAGCTGCAGGAGAGGAGCTGGTGACAGCACAGAAATATCATGGAGGTTAAGTTACTGTACCAGAGGTTAGAACAAAGCAGATGATAACCTTCATCACACACAGCACTGAGAAACACCTCCCCACACACTTTTTGCGCTGGCTACACCTCCCCGACAGGCACCTACCACTGCAAATTTGGCTATCATATCTGGAACAGTCCTGTCTTCACAGTTATGTGCCCCACAGCTCTATGGTGATTTAGTCAAATAACTGTCACCTCTTCTAATTAATTTAAGCAATAATAAAACCAGTGCAGAGTTTGGAGCAGGGGTTCCACACAGCATCTCAGCAAGTTTAGGGATTATCATGTTTGCCAGCATCCTTGCAGTTACTGTCTTCTGTCCTCCTCTCTCCTACACATACAATATTTAGCATAACCGAGAATGACGAGGCACCTCTGAGAGCTCCCATCCAGCAACACATTTTTCTTAAAGAATTTCTAGTGAGAAAACAAGTTCTGCATCTTCAAAAGTAGTCATTTTGTAAAATTTAGTAAAGTAAAAAGCAGTCTCTGGAACCCTAAGGGCTGATAAGTGGCCCTTAACCTTCAAGAACTTCCATAACAAATGACTCTCTTGGTTCAGATCCTTAAGTTCAAAACAATGGAAAATTTGACTCTGTGCTAATGCTACATATTTTAGCAGGGCTTTCTGAGTGCATAATCAAAACAGTGCTTCAGAAGAGGAATATGGTAATAATTATAGTAGAAGGTCACAAGGGTGCATGTTGCTTCAATATGGTCACAACAAAAATGAATTAATGGGACATGTACTAAACAAGCAGTCTCAATTAAAAGCAAATAAGTCTCTCAACAATTCATTCAGCATTAGTCATCAGCCCTCTTTTATCTCTTAAGAAGGTGTAATATAATATATCCTCTTCCCTATGGTGGATTTATATCTGTGAGTTCTGGGAAGCTCACAGGAAGCTGAAAGAATATTAATTTTCTGATTATCTTGAGCTGGTGAAAGTGAGTCCCTTGTGAGCACCTGCATATTTTTTCATATATACAAGGGAGGGTCCTGTAGGTGTTTTTCAAGTACTTCTCTCTACTTTGAAGATGCATTCCTAGGGTCCTAACTACAGTACTTCTTTCTTCTGTTTCTCCTGAATTGTCTCTCTAAAGCAAAGCACTTTTTCTATCCAGCAGGCTGCTCAGCGGGCTGTGGCAAAGCAGAGCTCATCTCCGCTGCAGCCTGACCGCTCCGTGGGAGCTCAGCTCAGGGAAGCCACCTCCTTCCCCTGCCTCACCTCAGGGCTGCTCCGTCGGCAGCAGCTTGGAGCCTCCCACCTGAATGTACCCCAGAACCGACCTCGCCAGCTCCCTGAAAAATCAAGTGGGTCATCACCCACACCAACCCCGGCCACTGCCTCTGGCACTGTTCATGTCAGGGGAAGGCGTTTTCTGACAAGTGAGCGCATGTCCAGTGGCACAAAGACCACAATAGCAGCTTGCACCAAGCATCTGCTGTGTACCCTGCTTTACCGAGGCAGGGGAATCCCTATCCTTTAAGAATATCTTAAGTAGAGGTGGTCATTCAGTGTCTAGAAAGAAGTCGGACTGAAACCAACTAATGTGACATAATAAATACCGCTAAGAGAGATGGCTTCACAGAAATTCATCTTTCACCAAGGCACTCCTATACTAAAAAAAAAAAACAAGAACAAACAAACAAAAACCCTGAATTTCTGCTTTAAATCAATATTCAAAAGCAAATTCCAAAGCTTTAATGTTAAAAAAGTATAAATGACAACTTAATACTCAAATTGTTTAATAAATAATAGACTGCTCTCCTGTGTGGGCTTCTGGAGTTTAAAACAAAATATGCTTAGTAAAATGGAAGGCCTCTAAGTTCTCCAAAACATCATTAAAAAATAACATTTTTAACTCAGTATATTATAGGTTAGTAATAAAACTATCCTGAAATAGTTATACATAAAAGCTTTAAGGATTAAGGAGTTTTTAATGTTTTTAGGCTCAACAAATACATTTTTATGGCCACCATTCCTTTCCTTCTGCCTCACTGCATATTGTTTCCGTACTAACCCCAGGCCAACCTCAGAGGGAATGAACAGCTGTGCAAGGCTGATCATCCAGGATGGGGCTGGAAGCTGGTGGGACTGTCACCATCTCAAGTTTCCATGAGATGAAAATAAAGCTGGTTGGCTACAGAAATGCTGTTCTGTCCCTCCTCCCGCTCCACCAAATAGATTCATTTCTGGCAAATGAAGTCCAGCAGCTTGAGCTCGTTTACTATCTACCCCTTTCCTAAGCTATTTGGCACAACTTTGCTGAAGTTATTGATGAACTTTTTTTTAATCCTCAAACCAGTAATATCCATATGGTGAGTATATTTTCCATCACTTCTGAAAAACCTTTAACTTGACTTTTGTCAGAAATGCTGCAAGGATAGCACATCTGGCTGAAGCAGTAAGTGAAGAGGTGACTGAAGTGTGGTCTGAATACATAAGTAACTCTCCAGAGTCACTAAGTGAGCACTGTGACTGCCAGAAGTTCCCACAGAAAAAAAGAAAAAAAGTTTCCAAGAGACTGGATTTAAACTTTGATGTGTGGTACTTGGATTACTTACTTTCTTGTACTTATTTTTCAATTGCTGTTATACAGTGTTTTATACATTATACTTTAACCTGTTGTTCAATGGCATACCTAGATTTATATCTTTATACAAACAACTAAGAGAATGAAATCACCACTTAACTGATTAAGTCAAAAAGGAAACAAAACAACAAGTTGATGAAAGTGTCATTGAAAGAAAATAAATTAACATTTATAACTTTGATTGGTTTACTGTCTGCTCTCACAACCCTTAACTCACATAAACAGCTGCTTTTCTGGTGCACCTCAACAGACCCCAGAAGCAACAAAATCCACAATGGTAGATCCTCATGTTCCCATAGAATCCTACAGATATAAACTGAATAGACTGTCCTTTTGCAACAGGCATTTCTTCAAGAGGCAGAAGTGAGAGGCACTCATGGAACCTAACAGAAGGGTCCCCATATATCACCCCTCCGCTCTTTTGAAAACAAATGTCCTGTTTGTATGTGGGTTATTCAGACTTCTTGACACCATGCAGGTAGTCAATGACACATGAGGTCAGTATTTCTGAAAACAAAGTGATGTTCACTGAAGAACAGTTTTGCGAAGGGAGAATACAGCGAGTGGTTATTGCAGTGAGGCAGCACTGACCATGTTAGATCAGTCCTGCTTGTTGGCTATGTGTGGTACAGAAAGCAACTGAGATATTTGGACATCTCATGACAGATCAGTTGGCTGTGGAAATAGTCTGTAGTTGGCTTATCCTTTGCTGTCTTTCAAGTACCTCACATTTACTTGAGTAAAATATACTGTATGTAGTTCTATATTAAAGTCACAAAAGCTTGTCCCATTGGTAAGAATATTTCTATTTTATTGAAAGATGAATAGTTCAAAAATTATTTATTTCGAAACAAGGCATTCAGGTCAGGCAAATATGCAACCACGGCTTCAAAATATTTACGCTGTTAAAGGAATTTTCTTCTCCCTGCATTCATCTGTGTTATTCAGTATTCAGTCTTCCTGCCTTCTGTAGTGCCCCGTGATTGCAGATGCCTTTTACTGCTCTGGAGCCTTCCACTTACGTGTTCATCTATCATCGGGTGCAAGCACAGAGTATTTAAAATTGAACACTCCCTTCATGGAATATGTAATTAAGATTGTCTGCTGAAATCTTGCAAAGGGCTTACAAGTGCAAAAATATGCTGACTACATAAAGTTGCAGTCCTCCAAATAACATATATCTTACTCCATTCCCACCTTTTTTTTCACAGAACCTTTACTTGTGTCTCCAGAATTCTTACTCGAAGTCAATTAGAACAAATTGTGGCAATGTTCCTGTACACTGTTCCTGCAGTTCCTGTACCAGATGCATCCCTGCTAGTTTCCTAGGCACTAGCTGAGTTATCTAAGCTATAGTCTTGGGTGTTCCTGCAGCCTGCCCTTGTCACTGTCAGCATCACACCAGCCTCTCTGGGCTTATTTTGCCATGTATCTTTGACCGTGAGCACTCAGCCACTACTAGCCAGCCATAAGCAACTGACCTGTTATAGAAACTCCCTGTATTCCCCACAAAAATAGAAAGAAATAAGAAAACCTATTTTTGAAAGCAAAATTCAGCTGGGATTCAATGCTGGCTTGCCTGAGTTTGCCCCTTCTGTGGGGTTTTCTTCTCATGCCTTCTTGCAACTACTAAAGCACTAAGTGACACCAACTAGTGTGACAGCAATTCAGGGTGCCTGCTGAGACAGCCCAGGAGCAGTGCCCGTGTTCTGGCTGGTGAGTAGAGCGTGTGCCATCCCAGGAGCCACCACCGTGGGCAGCAGAGCCTGGTGCCGAGCACGGACACTCGCAGCACAGAACTGAATGCCCCCTGCGTATATCTGCGTGACAGCCATAACATTTGCCCTAAGGAATTTTCCTCAACTCCCCTTCCCATACAAATCAAAGCAGGTGGCCCTTATTTTTAGCTCATCCACTTACAGTGCTTGTAACATTTACCTTAGGTGCCACAACACTGAATCCATATGAACTCCTATTTTTAAATTTCAAAATTCAATTTAAAATTTAAAATGTCAATTAATTTATTTCCATAATGTCAACAGAGGTTTCTACCCTTTGAATTTCTTTCCTACAATTCTCTTTAAAACACACTCCCTAAGAAATTATTTGAAAACCCACTCAGAGACCCCAACACACATTTAGGACTGTTATATACACAAATGTGACCTTTTTTTTTCCTCTTGTTTTTGTCAATATGCCATTTCTGGACGGAAATATCAGTTGGGCACGGGAAGATGAGGTCCTAAATGCAGGCGGAGTCCCTCACCCTCAGCTATCTGGATTAACACAAAAGATTCAAAGCAAGACAACAGCAAACGCAAATGCTCAGCAAGAGCCACCTTTCCAGATTCCAGCCAGCTGCTGGGTAGGGTCCTGCCCTTCCCTCAAAGGAATTGCTGCTTTTATTCCAGGCTCCTCAAGCAACGTGCACAAGAATCTGCACACTTTGTGAAGCCCAAAACTTGCTCCTTGAAGACAGACTTGTCGCCCCTGCCACATGCTTGCTCTCCAGCGCTCGCGTGCCTCTGCAGCCCTGTCTGCCCGCTGCCCAGGCTGCACCTGCAGGGCACGAGGGCGAGCGGCTTCATGATCGCCCCAAATGGATTGACCACAACCCTCAGGAATAACGAGGGCAAATTTTGATGCTGACCAAACTCATGCTCTAGAAGAAAAATGATTTCTCCTCCACTTTGCTTAGATCATGTTCAAGCGATCATCTTTTTCTTTTCAGTTGTCCTGGTGGTCTGACAAATTCTGTGTTTAATTTACTCTTAGGCAGACAAATAGTGTAGAAGACAACCTTGTACAAGATAGAAGATAGGTGAGGACTGGAGAGTCCCAAGGTAACTCTAAAAAGAAATGTCAGAAATGATGTGTTTCAATCCTTTTGCGAAGCCACAGAAGTAATTTAAAAAACTTTCATGGTGAGCCTGTGTTTGGAAAAGTTTCATATTCAGGAAACAGCATGACTCAATGATGATTTTCACTTTCACAAGATATTCTAATATTAACAAAGACAAAAGAGGACATGAGACTATAGATGAGTTTGAATAAAATGCACCATCTAAAACACAGCATGCTGAGGATTTATAAACCCAAAGCCTTGTCTATCAAACCTCTTCCAATAAGTTATTTAATCACAATTTCAGCTTTGCTGCTGAATTTTTATCACAGAATTAGAGCTGGAGCGGTCCTCAGGAGGCCATCTTTTCTCTTCCATGCCCAAAGGCACCAAAAGTGGTGCACACCAAACACACCTGTCAGTCCCATCTTGCCCTCTTTTAAAAAATCCCCCAGCAACAGAGATCCCACAGCCACCCCGACAGTTGTCCCAGGGCATAACTACCCCACTGCTGGGAAAGTGTACTCGTGTTCAACTTAAATCTCCTCTGCTGTCATTTAAGCTCACTATTCCTTGTTCATAGATTTTATTCTTTTTCTCTCACAGCTGCCACTTTACATATTTGAATACCATTATCATGTCTCCTCTCTTTTCTTCTCCAGACTAAATAAATACAATTCCTTTAACCTTTAATCACAGCTCATGCTTTCTAAACCTCTGACCACTGCTCTCTTCCACATTGCGCTTGGATTACAGAGGCCCAAATTGGATTCAGACTCCAGCTGCAGAGCAGATGAGTTTCCATATGTGCCTTACAGACACCCTTCCTGGCATCCCTGCCGGATGTTTGCCCTTTTGGTGATGCGGACACAGTCAGCTGCACGTACAGTCTGACCCAGCCTCATGCAGATCCTTCCCTTAAGTTGCCCTGTCTGGGCACTCATCCCTCCCCTTTCTTTGCAGCACTCAGCACACCCTCAAGTACTCAATTTTGTCCTCACTGAACTGAGTACTGTGCCCCAGACTGTTTCCCCAGTTCACCAAGATAAGACATAAATCTAATTCTGCCCTCTGAAGAGCTTATGTCACCAGGGCATTTAATGTGCAGGCTGTCTCTTCCACCACTCACATTAAAGAAAAGGCTGAATAACGTAAGAGTGACCACAGACCCTTGCAGAGCCTGACCTGGTCCCTGCAGTTTGACATCTACACTCTCCCTAATTAGGGAGGGAAGCCTCCTCAACATTCCCCTGCTTACTATGAGCATGTCATGGGATGTAATACCAAAAGATTCGCTGCACTTAAGTGCTTGAATTTCTTAAAGGACCTACCAACAAATATCTTTCAGCTTCTTTCCACACAAATCTCTACGTTTGTTACAGCGGTCCTTCCTGAAGCCCAATGCCTCTATTTTGGTGTTCTCTCTTCTTCCTTTCCTAAAAATCATGTTCTATTGCTTCATGGACTTTCTTAGCCAAGTTTCTGCATCAAAACACAGGTGCCAAGAATGTACCGGACAGCCTTGTCATACCAGTTTTTCTTCCCAGCAGAGAAAAAGGAGGCTAAACTCCCACATAAACTCATTTTGTGCTTTGGATTAACGTAGCTGCTTACAAAGCTCTTCACGGATTTAACAATCACTTTTTGTATGTATTTAAAAGTATTTTACTTTTTAAAATAACTTGCTGTGGAATAATAGAGATTCAGAAACAACATCCCAAAATGATAATTGGTGCCAAAATTTGAAAGAATAAAAAAGTAATTGCTAAGTTTTATTTTTCCATGGGGAGGAAACAGTTACTTTTGGCTGGGTTGCCTTGCAGCTGAAGTGGGTGATATTTCTTAACAGCCTCTGGCTTGCTGGGCTTAATGACTGAGGTGTGATGAGGATTTATTCTGCATGAAACCAGAAGGTGTTTGCTCTTGTCTATTCTGAGTGGAATGGCTTTACTCTTGTGTTCTTTACCATGAGAATGATCAAGCTTTAGTAGGAATAAACATTAAAGGGATATGAAATGAAAACACACATTTTTCTCTGTATGAGAAGACTATGTAATGCAAGAGAGAAAACACTGACCTACGTAAAGACAACCCGTAATAAAACATGGATCTGAAGTTTCGGATAAAAGTCAGTTACCATTCAAGACCATTAGGCCTTTGGACCTAAGTGTAATTCTTTCTGATTTTCTATCTTAAGGGTCCTGTAAACTATTTCCAAAAAAAATTAGTGCAGTTTCTTCCCAAGGAAAAGAAGTTGCCACTGTGTGCCCATGAGAATCCTTGTGGAGTCCTGCTCTTTAGCACTGTCTGCCTTCCTGTATCCCTTAGAAAGATCCAATAAAATTTCCATACTTTCTGCTGGAATGTCCAGTACACAATGATGTGATGAATGAATGGTTGATAAAAGCTAATGCCTGCAGACAAATTGTGCACACACACACTTCAGTTTCCTAGTTTAGCCAAAGGTGGTACGGTGCATGTCTGAGAAAGAGGTGGCAACATGATTTGAAAGGCTCTGCACAGCCCTTTCCATTGGGAAAGGTTTAGTCTGTGAGACCTTGATAGTTAGGAAGACTGTGGCGGCTGCTCAGCAGACAGTTGCCATTACCCCATCCAGACCAGCAATACATGTGGACTAAAATGTCAGCAGGCCGAGGCCTAGATAAAGTTGCAAGGGAAGGGAAGTCTTGTGATCCTTTGCAGCCAGGCTGTTTACAATGCCATTAAATGCACCAGGAATCTCCAATCCTCTGCTCAGTGACTGCAGTGAGCGGTTGTCACGGACGCTGGGTGCTCTGCACTCCAACGCTGCACTCTGACTCTCGCTGGAGCTAGAACCGCTGTAACAGTCTGGTGAATCATGCTGAACAAATCTCGTCAAATCTGTCTCTCTTTGGAGAACTATGCCAAGTACAGCCTGTTTCTACGTAAGTTCAACTATCCTGCTTTCCCAAAGCCACCTTCTACAAGCTGAAATGAGTTACTCGTCTCTTTTCACCAGACTTCGGAGAGCCACCATGATGGCTCCTTAAGAAAGCAAAAGCAGACACACACATGAAGTATTTATTTCGGTTACACGTTATGTGTGAAGAATCAAGGTAAAATACATTTTGAAGATCAGAAACTAGAATTGGTTACTCACATTGACCTACTCTGTCACAAGTAATTACCCTATGAGGCTGTTACATAAGCTGGATATGTCAAAGTGGTATTTCCAGAATTTTTCCGCATGTACCTGTATAGATTTGCAAACAAAGAAAAAAGTATCTGTCTGAATCTTTGGCTACAACTAAAAGCAGTACAGGAATAAGAATAAAATTAATAGGTTGCTTTGAGGACTGACAGAACCAGACTTTGTAAGGTTTATCGAGTACCTAAAAATCACGGTTGCAGGCAGCAATGAAAGACGTGTAGCACCTACTCCCAGCACCACTTTCATCAAGCATATTTCACACACACAAAACAACCAACCAACCAGAAGCAGACATGCACATCAGGACCAAATCCCCGATGGACTGTAGGCTGCATCATGAATTAAGTGGCACTCTACACTTCTGCACTTAGTCGGAGAAGCCAAGAGGGGTCAGGCACTCCCATCATCACAAAACTAAAAGGGTTATCTATCTAATGTCCTGGGTGGGTAGAGCTCATAACTCAAACCAAAACTGAAAGCCAGGGAAACGACCATAAGTGTCAATGACCAAGCCAAGCAAAGTGACCAATGTCAATAACAGGACAAAGCAGGGGGAAATGCATTATATAACTCACTTCATGCACAAGTGCAATCCCTCTGCAACTACATTGGCAATAAAAATTGCTATTCTATGACAGTAACAAAAATGATCTGCTGTCACTTATCTTGCAACACTTTCTTTTTTTTTTTTTAGAGAGTCTAGCAAAGGGCCGTGAAGATGATGAAGGGATTCATCTTACTAATGTGCATAAACACCTGCTGGGACAGAGGAAGGGGTTAGTACAGAAGGAGACAGTCTCTTCTTCGCTGGTAGATGGTTTCTCCTCAGTCCCTTGGGGTCAGAGAAGGCCACTGAGAGGAACAGGAAAAGGCATCTGTTCAACGTATAGCTAAGAGGCTAGTGTCATCAGTTGAATTTGGGGTTTTTCAACCATGCAGAAGTCCATAACAGCACTGAGCCTCCTGGTAGCAGACTGCATCCCCCTGTCTTGCAGCGGAAAAAGAATCCTAGCAATCCTAGGTGGTGGCAGGGCTCACTGAGAGCGCTTTGAATGGGGTATGAAGGGAGGAGGAGATAAAACTGGGATCACTAGGCATGAGCCCAGGGACAGGGTGTCTGTGTGGGGGAGAACTCAGAAGAGCTCCAGCTTTTCTTTAAAGAGTCTACAACTGAGAACTGTGACAAAAACCTTCATAAAGTGCACAGAGGATTACCCATAATGCAGTTTTCGACCTTTTGGCAGGTGTAAGCAAACAACTCTAGGAAGGTGTGAATTATTTTCATTAACTCCATGGGCAGGTAAGGTTGGGTGAACCTTGTGATGGCAATTTAAATGTCAACGCTTCGTTGTTGATCATTCTAACAGAAATCCTTAGGGCATGCACACCTCACAACTCTGTAAAGGCCAGCACACTTTCAAGTGTTACAAAAGTGCCAACAGCCCCCTACCTAGAAATCTACCTAGAATAGGGTTTCTGTTGGTTTCTACAGTGCAGGTCTCAGGGACAATATAAGGGAGGTTAGAAAGCCTGGCAGCAGGCTAAAGACCAAGGAGGAAAATAGTTGCTGGAGATACATGGAGAAATATAAATTACAGTCAGACTTATTCTAGTTTCACATTCAATTTATTAAAATCCTTACTTGCCTAGCCAACCCAATGATGACGCAGAAATCAGCACTAGCCATGGCAGATTGTTGCGGTAGTTCGGTTTGCTGGAGAGCACAGGAAGTCAGAAGCACAGTGTGGATGTTGCCACAAATACTGTCTCCAAGACTGCCTTTGGGTCAGTCCAAAACAGTCCTGCTAGCTACTTTCTAGATGCTTTACAATAAATGTGCAAACTACAGCATCAAGAAATGTATTAACCTTAAGGTGCCTTTAAAAGGAGATTAGAAAGGAAGAAACATGCAAAGTACTTTATTTTAAAGAACATGGTACCAATGCACCATAAACAGCTTCATTATTCATGACATCGTAAGATTTTTTTTTTCAATTACAGCCACAGAAGAATGTAAAAAAGGGTGGATGCAGCCGCATCAATCTTGCATAAACACTGAAATTTAACACAGCTGAAAGAAATATCCTTGCCTTTATTCTGTTCCCATCACAGCATTCCCACCAACTTTTAGAAAAGAGATTAGCTGATTAGTTACTGTGCTTTAGAGAAGAGATGGACAAATAGGGTGCAAATAAGAATGGTAATCAGGAAGAACATATACATCTGATGAGTAGTCCCTTTAGTTAGAAAGGGGCTCTAATGCATCTTCCAAAAAGGAACTTGAGATAAGATTTTTTGTTTTGTTTTGTTAACACCTTTGTTTTGTTTGGATAAATATAGCTGTGGCAGCAATGGACAGAATTCAGAATCAGAGATATTCCTGGATTACCACTCCCAACAAGTGACACCCTCCAATTCCCAAACTCTATTTTAGCCATGTGAAATTCATTTACTGCAATCAACACTACAGTTTTGCTGTAAGCATTAAGTTTTCCACAAAAATAATATTAAAAAGTTAGAATTTTCCCATTTCATTAAGTCAAAATAACTGCAATTGTTTCAAAATTTGACACTGTCCATGAAGGAAAAGGCAAGGTGCTTGCTTGAGAGGAGAAAAATAATGAAGCATTAATATACTACAGACAAGTATACGTGGAGAAAATATAGGCTTCTAAATTGTGGTTGGAGTCTTCACCAATATTAATGCACTGACTGAAATAGAAATAGTGAGCATCACTCATGTTGATTTCATGAAGGCAGGTATGATTTACAGAATGAGTCAGTGAGATGGTGGAGAACTATTAAAACATATTAAAGTTTGGCTAAGGGTCAGGAAAACCACCGTAAGATCAAATGTTTAGTTTATCGAGAGATCTGGACTAAATTTGGCATATAGCTAAACTCTATTCTGTCAAAAGACAATCTTACAAGACAGCTGACAAAAAATGCCCTTTTCCAACAACTGTTTGAACTGAAAACTTTCATTTCTACTCCCTTTTCATTAGGAAAAAAAAAAAGTAATTTGTCTATTCTTAAAGGCAAAAGCTGAAGCTACTGAAATGTTTCATGGTCAATTTAAAAAACAAGATATAATATCACAGAATAATGTAAGAATGAAGCTTCATGTCTGATTTCACTCTTCTCATTTGCAATTAAGAGTGGCTGACTTACTGTTAAGAGTGAAATAAAAATTAGATGCTCAGAAAGTTCCCAATGGGTTGTCACACACAAGATGAAAACTGTTCTAATGAATCAATGCAATAAAGAAAAAAATCTGTTTTCTTAAATCTGAATATGACTGATTTCTATGAAAATCGTGGGTTTTTTTGTGTTTTATTGACATGATCAATAATTCATGAGTATTTTTTTTTAATTGCTATTCTCAAAACACGTGGATATTAACACTATTCTACTTTATTTTCTGGGGAAAAAATGAGTTTATTTTGCAACTGTAATCCAGAAAAGTCTATATAACCACAAATAACTTTGCATGTATTTTAGCACAAAATACTTCTTTAAAAAAGTCTTAATCTATCCAATATTATTGAACTATGTTCTATTAAAATTTACTATTTCTCCTCCTCAGAATATTAAGAATTCACACAGATTACTAGGGAGTTACCACTGCTTTGACTGGACTGCTGAGTCCTGCTCTGGCAGCTCTTGGGAATTTTCAATTCCATTTCCTAGGTTCCCAGACTTAAAAGCTGCTGCATGATAATGCAGCAGCTTGTAAATGCCCTGATCAGTGCACTGCTCTCATGTATCTTTTAACAGGTGTTTCCCTATTGTTTCATATTCCTTGTGGACCTTAAATACTCAGTGCCCTACAAAGAATGCTCTGCCTTTCTAATTCATGATCTTGTAACTTATATGTTGGCTAAGATGAGAACACAGATGGTTTGCACTGAGAAGAGAACCATAGGCTGAACGGCTAAGAGAAATCTCAAGGACTGAAATTTAGATCAATCATACTTAAAGGCCCCCTTTAATTGTTTCAACATAGAAAGTACTGCGTTAATGAAAGAGGTTATCACTGATATGCAGAAACTTCAGAGTATCAAAAAATAATCTTGAGAAGAAAGGTAGCAAGTGCAACAATATAAATGACAAGATTGAATGTCTAGGGAATAGTAACAAGAATTTTTGTTGCGTACTGAAGAGGCAGCTGAAATTGAGGAGGAAAAGCAAAAATGTGTTACTAGTTGATTAGAGGCTGAATTGCCAGTCATTAGTGTGTTGTGCTTTCAAAGACTGTGATGAAGTAGGACAGCCACTGCCATTACACATAGGGGAAATTTCTGAACAAATCATTGGAGATTCCGAGGACTCCAGGAATTAATTTCCCTAAAAAGCGGCAGAGAAAGGCTATGAGGTTGATTAGGAAATGGAGAGTCTATCATATACCATAAGTGTTTGGCTGGCTTACCTTGCCAAAAGGAAGACAGGGTTAAGAGGATACAAGACTGCACATTGCAAAGGAAAAGAAATAATCAAAGCTGAAGGACACCATTGGTGACATTCACTGGTAATGAATGAGATTACATAACATAGTTACCTAGAAAAGAACAGAATTTGTCACATATTTTACTCTCCTACGGGGTCCTGTGACTTCTCCCAATCTCTCCATCTGGGGTGTTAAGAAGTCTGCAGACAAAAAGTTTGTAGAAATCTTGGAAGACAACTGTCCGTACTGGGGCTTTCCTTGGAAAGATGGGGTAGCTACAAGGGGTTCTACCATGGGCACCCAGGCAGAGCAGCAGCAGCAGCTTCTTCACACCACTCTGCAAAGAGGCAGCTCAAACCTCACGCTTGCTCAGCCACCACCACAGGCTGTGGTGACAGCAACACAGAAGGACATATTCAGGTTGGGGCTGGGTGCTGCTTACTGAGCACTCCTGGCCAGCAGAAGTTAATCTTGTGACCTGAAGATGATGCTGGACCATGAATTTCCCATCGCTTTACAAGCTCTTGATTTCTACTTTTGTACTACACTGTTTCAAGAATGGAATAACCCAAATAAATCTGAAGTGGAGGCATCCCATTTCCCTGTGGAACACCACATACACATTTCCATAACATATGCTTTTACAACCTGTACAGTCATTTGTCACCATTCCTTTGTTTTACTCTATATAAAGGAATAAAGTTTTATCTGACCTATCCACACCACTAGCTAGACTACTACTTCTTGCAAGGCTGAATCTAGCAGGAAACATACCTGTGAGCATTCAGTTCCACTCTACTGTGCTTTTAAATAAACATGACATGCAATAGATTAAAAATTTAAATCACATTCCTGATGCTACTGTGAACTGACATTTCAGATCCAAGAATGTGTTATGAAGCTGAGAAATCAAAATCTTTTGAATGATGTGAATCATATGGTTGTTCCAAAAGTAAAAATGAAGCAAAATTGGCAATTTTGATTTTCACCATACATATGTATGTTAGTCTTCAAATCATAGAGCAATATGCATTATAATACATGGACCCGTTCAGGTAATACCTACAATCTATAAGGTAAAATACAGGACAGCACAAACATGCAAAATCTAGTAGCCTTTCTAATACTCCAGCATAATCTAACCAATTAAATTCTCCATGAGACTTCATTTTAAATGAGGCCACTAAAACTGCACACTGTTTCTGGTAACATGCTTAATCTTTTGTCTAAAATAAACGAAGTCTCATGGAGAGTTAGAAATCTTATACATTAATCTTGGTAGGAGGCATGAGAATTCCTGCTAAAGACCATGTCCTCAGAGGTATCGAGCACTGCCAGAGGAACCCATGAGTTCTTGTCTTTCATCTGGGCATATGAACATTCCATGTTAGGCCAAGGTCAAAATCCAGGATTGAAGCGATAATCTGGTTTACATTTTAATACTTAAATGTACCACACATGATCAAGTTCTTTCTGTTCTGGGTTACAAAACCTGCTACTTCTCCGAGAAAGCATGGCAGGGGCTGGCTTGAAGACCTCTGTCATTATGACATGAATTTTCTTCTTTCCTGCCATGCATATTTACCCTTAGACAACACCTAGCTCTTAACCCCATCTGCCACTTCAAAAGCTGTCAAATCACTGTTCAAGCATTGAAAAAATGAAGGGTCTGTTAAATTGTAAATTAAATGACAGTCTGTAGCTGAAAATTAGCAGTAACGTGCCTAAAACTTTATTGATTGCTAAGAAAAGGTGAATAACCCCTGCTACTGCTGGCAGTGTAATTACTGACCTCAAGAACTCAACAACTATTAATTTAAAAACAGATAGCAGTGAATTAGCAAACAACAGTTACTTTGCAACAGGACCATAAAGACATCTATGAAGTTTTTGCATGTTTTCCCTACCACCTTAAAAGATATGGTTATATACCTGTATTTTCCATTGTATTGGAGAATATAATCCAAGCTACATGCGGACATAGAATGCTTCTTAACTAGTTCAGAAGATCAGCGTGAGTGTCCCCACAGATACTGAGGCCTTTCAGTATGTTTTAAGTAAAATCTTTCCAAAAAGGTTGCTACATTACTACTGCTAAGGGCAGGAGAATTGCATTGCACAGCTCAGCCATTCTGATCATCTTTATTGTCAGAGAAGGAGAGATGGAAATGACCAATAGCAGAAAAATAGCAGACAGCAAACAGACATCAGTAAAGTTCCTTTAAATACGTGATTCAAATACACAAAAAGCCTCTGTTCATATTGCTGCGCTTTATCTGTTATAGCCTCTTTGTTTCAATGTACATTTCAGAGAAACAGAAATACAAACCTATTAAAACAAATGTTTCAGCAATTATAAAGGCAACTTTTTGTTGTTGTTGTTGTTCTTAGCAGTAAGTACTGACTGTGATAGACAGATTTCTTCCTTCAGAGAAAGCAGACTGCAGTTTAACTAACTGGAAGTAATGAAAGAAAAAGGTATCTGACCTGGTGCAGATGTCCTTCCATGAAGAGTTGTTTCATTAGGCAGCAGATCTTTTGAATTGGAAGTGAACGGTGATTGTCTAAATGCATCCTCAGAAAAGAAAGGGCTATGGGGAAAATAAGTTGTCTTTTGTAAACAAAATATCAACTGACATAAAAAATAAGCATGACTTTTGACCCTAATATTTTAATATTATAACAAATATCATAATGTTAAAAGTCTACATAATTCACAGAATTCATGCTTCAAGATCTGCAGATTATGAGAGAAAGCGTGGTGAAAAGGTATGCTTTGGTACAACTGCATCTCAGAATGAACACTGAATGTTCCTAAAACATTATAAATTACAGCATTTCAACATCTCAAATTGGCAATATCATGTCACAGTATGGATCATGACAACATTTCAAGAATTTGTACTCCACTTTCATATCTGGTAGAGCAATATGGACAATACTTGAAAGTTGGAAAATATTTTAATACATGTTTATTCTATTTAAAAATCTGGTGAATACAGGAATTATGTTCAATACAAAACTTCTAAATTTTATGTTAAGCTGCTGAATGATTCTCCTTTGACATGGCCATTCCATGTACGAAATGAACTCCATGAACTCTCTTTTCAAAGCAGGAAACAATTCATATAAGCTAACTCAATGGTGACTTTTTAAAGACTATTAAGCGCAAAGATCATTTTGAAATCATCTCTACTTCAATCTGAAAAGTTTAAGGTGTTTTGGTTTTAATTAACAGGCAATAAAAAGTCAGCTTCAACACTGAACAGACATTTCTGTTCTGTTTGGTGCTCAACTAAAAATCACAGCAGGAAAAAGGCTCCCTTCTCTACAATACAGACAACAGTAAGACTTAGATCAAAAGCTTTTTTTTCCTACTCTTGGAAAGCGGTTTTCCAGTGTATTTCATCTAAATTCAAAGTATGGATTTCTTCTGGGTAAAATGAAAACTCCATTTAAATTTGCCTACGGTCTTGAGAATCCACAAGAAGCTGGTGTGTAACAGGTGTTTTAAAGGTGCGGGATAGGAGACCAGCTCATTTCTGCAGCCTGCAGAAACCTTTTTTACTCAGCCTTTATTACCCAGTAATAAAATCAGGTTTTATGAAGTGTTGCACAGTGGAGAGTCCAGACCCAGGGTGCATGTGCCAACAGCACTAACCATAGTAACTTTACTGGTCCAGGTACATGAGGTGTCAACCAAGACAATAACACACACGTAAATCTTTTCCCCCTAGAGTTCTTCTGTAGAGGGCAAGCAATGTGTTCTCCTCTGACTGTGTTCACTGCCACATCTCTTTTGCCATTTTGAAGCTTGTCGATAATTACAGTTAACCTGATCTAACAACACTTTTGATAATCACTTTACTCTCCCATTAGTTTTGGGGCATTATTCATTTTGTGTTGCTTCATATTGGGCATTTAATGGAAATATTTTGATATTTCTACAGAATTTCAATGTAATCACAAACACGCAGTCCACATTAAATTGTACGGGTTGGTAAGACATGAAGCTGCCCGCAACCTGAAAAGTCCAGTGTATGCAGACAACTGAACAATGTGCAATACTCATGGAGGAAAAAAAAAAAAGATTAATCAGTCTAAAGCAAACAGCTCCAACACACATGTACAAAACTTAACTTTTTCCAAGACTCCCACTCAAGGGTAACATAATATAAAACAGATTAATGCTATACAAGAATTCAGCATCATTTACTGCAACTTTCCTCTCACTAATTTAACGATGATTTTTAACGAAAAAACCCACCACCAACAAAAATCCATTGCTGTTGTAACTCTTCAGATTCTTGTAACCAGCTCAGGTTTCCTGATGGTCAGTCTTTTTGTGCCTCAAATTCAGTCACTGGGACACTGCTCATTGCTGATTCTAAGCAAAATGGATGATATAGGGCTCATCTACTTCAGGCTAGGCCTTGTATCATCAACAGCTGCTGCTGAAGACTGCATTGTGTTGAGGTCTCAAGGATCTCCCTCTGCCATCAGCCTCTCCTAGAACCTGCGTGGAGAGAGAGAACCTCTTCTGCCCTCCTCTAGAATGGCAGCCAAGCCTCTTCAGCTAAACAATTCTCTATTTTCTAGATGAAAGAAATTCATTGTGGCATCTTATGCTGGCACGCTGACTTCCAGATCATTTTCTCCACTTCCATTTCAAAATCACAGATGGCAGGCTCTACCATAAGCCACTGAACTGGAAGGAATTATTGCCAGCTTTGGCTCCTTGAACAAACTCCTAGGGAAAGTATGTATCTAGAAAGTCCAGGAACACTCACAGGAGGAACAGAAAGTGCAAGTTAAAACTGTTAATATGAAGTAAGACAGCAAAAAGTAGTTTTATACCTCTGTCTTACTGAGTTTGCAGATTTAAGATCCTCACTAATGACAGTTAAATCCCTCCAGTCTCCATCTACTCACAAGTGGACAACCCTGACCTCACCTTGGCTCTCTGCAGCTTTCAGCAAACTTCACATAATTCGAATGTTTTCCTGTCCTACATCCTCCAGATGCAGGCTGCTTAGCCAAAATAACTAAAAGTTTCCTTAGGCAGTATTGGTGCCTCTATCCTCCACCAGCTGCTCCATCACATTCTATTTCTGAGGGGGTGTCATACATTCACCATCAAGCAAAAACTTCCAGATTTTTTTTGCTTATTTTGTTTTGTTTTGCCAAGTCTTTTGAGTCAATCTATCTGAACTTGCAGGATTTAGTAGACTGACTGACTTCCCATTAGGAAGCTCTGACTCTTCTCATTTGTGTCTTCTTCTGTTGATAAGTAGGACAGAAAAAATCACCCAGAAGAACTGAATCAGCCACTCAGCTTTTCATACCCTCATGGGCAGCAGACATTATCAGGACTTCTCATAAAAATTCAGTGTAAATTTGACAACAACCAGATCTGCTACCTTCATCTAAATTGGCAGCCAGAAGAAGGTACAGTTATCTTTTTTGCCTGAATTATCTTTGGTAAATAATTCTGGAGGTTCTCACACTAGTCCTGCTATTGACATCATGAGACACTGAAATCTATTTTGACTTGACTGACAGTATGTGCCACCCTCTCCCCACATGCCATGCTGGATGGTGAACGCGTAGTTGAACAAGACATGCGTTTATCTCTGAAAGCAACTCTCAGGTTTATGCTTTGTAAGGAGTCATAATAAGGCTATGCAGTCTGCACGTTCCATGAAATCCCAAACTAGCAAATATGGAAAGTGTTTACAGTAGCCAAAAGTTAAAAACTGAATTTAATTCTCTTTCAATCTCTAAAATCAAAGGGTCTCTACCATGCATATATTGAGCTGATTGGTTTATTAAAACCATATTTATCACAGTTACCATGATTGAATGGAATGGTTCCAGGAATTTAAGAGCAACATATTTTAGAGTTAATTTCTTCTTCAGCTGAAATGTTTTCGAAGTTCTGTCTAGACAAAGCCATCTTAATTAGCAGGCACTGTACACTGTAAGAGCTTCTGCAGAAGGGGCTGCAGAGCAACGGAACGTCTCAGTCCATCTCTGAAATAACTGTTCACCACTTCAGCATGCTCAGTCTCCAGCCCATCCACACTGACCCGGAACTTTCAGGGAGGAAATAAATGTGCCCTTGCCCTCATGGCTAAATGCGAGCTGAAGAGAGTATTAAAGATTTAAGTTTTGGACTTGGCACCCAATTCCTGCTTATGTCTCACCTAAATCTTCACTGACTCTTACTGCACACATTACATAAGATGATCTTTGAATTTTCTCACAAAGACACCTCATTTTGCTGCTCACTTATATTTAAAGAACTTGTGACCCTGTTCCCAGCCAAAATACTGTAAAGTGCATATTTTTGAACGGCATGTGCTCTATGTGCCACATTTTGAATTCCTGTAGAGTTTCACTTATTTTGTTAATGTGACTGTAATCTCAATCAAATGTTTCATTCACATTGTCTCTTACAGTCTGCCTTTTTAAAATTCATCTCTGGAAGACATTGAGATGACAAGAATACTCAACTGAAATTTTATTCAAGAAATCCAAGTCTGCCAGAGGACTGAATCATAACACCTCTTCTTACATTGGTCCATGTCTTAAAATCCAGTTGTCAGCCTGTTCTTCCCTTAAGCACTGCATGTACTATAGAAAAAACAATTCTTAATATCATGCATGCATACTTCATCAGAGAATGGTAATTTTGGCACAAAGGTCTTTTGCCCCATGAACTCCAAACGATCAGATCTGTAGGCATATTTTTCAGGCACAGATTACATTACTGCATGAAAATCTCTTACATTTGCAAGAAAAACAGATATCAGTTGCAAGGCAACATTAACCAATGCCATCTGCACTACAGCTCTACAAATAACAATGGACTGTACTTACCTAGTTGTAGTTCTGATGGTGTTATCTTTATTGTGATTGTGCTCTTTGCTCACCTTTTCTGCAGAGGAACATACATTTTTTATCATTACTTTATATAGATACATGGATATGTATATACGTAGACACACATACAGATAAATAATCATATTTTCCGTATTGGACTTTATTCAGCAGAACGATTTCAATGCTCTTTCATTACAGAGTATAATCCAGAATAATTTGGAGCAAATGGTTACAATGTAATTAGAACAGGAGCATGATTTTATTTAAACTGCAAATCCCATCAAAATTGCCCTGCTTCATACTTCAGCGTTAGTGCTCCATGCAGAGTTGCAATGCAAACTTTTGCTAAACATAGTGCTGAAACGAATGTGTTTTTAAAGAAAGGGGACAGAACAGCCGCAGGAACTCTGTATGCTGCACCCAGTGGCCACTCACACCAGTAACTGCCAACTATAGACCCCTCTACTCTGAGGCCTTGATCAAGCAGCTGCCACAAATTATTTAATTAGCTTTAAAAATATAGGAGCTGAATTCAGGCTTTTCCAATTCAGTTCAAAAATCATGAACCTGACCTAACTGTCCCTGTGCACATATGTTAAGTGTAGGGAACATCTGGCAAAGCTTTTGTATTTCACATGTAAGGGTAGAAGGGCTTTAGCTCCTATTATTTTTCAGCCATAGCAGGCTCACACCATCATGGCTCTTTAATGGTTATACACAATATTTCTCTGTTCTTTAAATTCTGCTAGCAACTATTTCCACTGCTTTTACCTGATAACTGGAAGAGCAACTCGGATGCCATCTTCACTGATATATCCTGGCTGAATAGATTTCTCTCTGGGAGTACACGACCTTCTGGTGCCTTCTGTATGTGTTCACTGATCTCTCGCCCTAATAAAGTGCTGTAGCCGACATTTTGGCTGGGTTGGCTAGGTGACACTGAAGCCTGTGAATCATGAATGTCAACCTCCATTGGCTCTTCCTTTATCTTTACCATCTGGGTTTCTTTGTAACTCTCAGCTGCAAATATGTATTATAAAAAGAAAAACATAATTATTTAATTGGGTTACAAATTTTGAGAGCACTCAAAGCAGGAATCACAATTATGAATTTGTAATATGTTTACAGTATCAAAGCAAACGGAAGAGAAAGCATGCAGCTGACTGCTTCAGTACTCTTCTAAAGGTTAAAAATAGAAGAAATATCTTGAAAATAATTTTTCAAACTAGAGAGCAGAAAACACTCACATATCTGTAAATGTGAGAGTTGTATCATTTTCTGTGAAAACCGGGCAATTATATCCCAGTTAGTAAAGCACTGCTTTGTTTATTAAGTGAAGTTACAACTACACACCAGCTCTCTCCTCTCGCTGAAGGCTTCCTTACAAACTCTAAATTACTCTTTATCAGTTGTTGAGATGGGAACTCAAAGTACCAGCACAGATAGTTAGAAGTACTGATACGAAAGTGGATGAAGAAACTTGATTGGCTCCTGCTTATTCTCTTTGACTTTTCTAGAAAATTCAAAAAAACTATTTGAAGCACCAGCCTGCTATACCAACATATGCTTCCAAGAGGAGATCAATATTATGGGGCCTCTGCTTTTTTAAAGCCCCATTTCCTAACTGGCATAGATGTCCTCTCATACATTACAAGATGCAATAACCTTAATGACCAATTTCCACAAACCCATCATCCTTCACTCTCTGCCTTCCTCTCCATTGCCCTAGCAGTAGAAAATAAACTGGTAGTCTAGAAATCAATTTGTAGTTCACTGTCTACTCTTGAGCTTCCTCCGGTGCCATTAGGTTGACTGCAGGAAAACAACTATTTTTTCTTCAAAACAAAAGCTCTGACACCTCAAAATCAAGGCCAGCCCTTTTTGATTCAGACTTTCTGCTGCAAATAGAGAAGTTCAAAACCTACGCAATTTGTTCTCAGTTTAGCTTCATGACTGCCTTTTTTTTTTTTTTTTTTTAAATAATGACCATTTTTCAGCATGCTTCAGAAACAACTAACTGGTGCCATGGCTGAACAGCCCCACAGAGTTCTACTGCTGTTGCCTGTGCACTGACCACTTCGCAAGCAAGACCCTAAAAAGACAGCAATATGCCTGGGTGACACAAGGAAATACATAGATACATGACACAAATACAACCATGTACCAAAAAGACCAACCAAGCAAGAAGTCTTTCTGATCAAAACCATACATGGGCTTCATTGTTTTTGCCTAAACCTGGATACATAATTCTGCTATTAATCAAGATACTCAAAACTTTAAGAAAAGGTTTGCTTGTTTACTTATTTAGCACATACTCTGAAGAGTCCACCTGTAACCTTGATAGCCTCCACAGCTGAAGTCAAGAGAAAGCACAAGTATAAATTACTTAGACTTCATGAGCCTAAGAAGAAAGAGACCAAACCAGCATGCAGAAAAGAAGGTGCTAGCCTAGAAAAGGAAGAAAAAGGAGGATCAAATATTACAATAAATAACTGAAAACCTGTTTGCAAGAGAACGATTAAATTTGAACCGTATTTTCTATTAACTTTCAGCCAAACAGAAGAGGTAAAAAAATCACTAACTACTAGAGAATTAAACTGGCGCTACCCTTCCCGTTTTAGCCCTCCCTTCTAATTCACACATGACTGCTTCACTCTCATAGCTGTTGTTTCAGCTATGTTTCAACCCCCATCAGACCTTCTGTATTTAGTTACCCAGTATTAAGATGACACTCGGAGGCACTGTAACATGCTTCAGTCACCCCAACAACATCCCCTATCTAGTCAGATGGTTGGTTTCATCTAGCAACCTCTAACCAAGACAAACAGGATCCCTTTAGGAAGAAGAAATACATATTCCACATAAAAAAAAGTGATGCATTCACAAAGTTCCCTTGGCTTCTTCCCTCTCTCCACATTCCTGCTGTGCTTAAGAGGAGAAAGAGTGGCCTTGCTGCTTGTAACTCTTAAAACGAAAGAAAAAAAATCGAAGGCAGGAGATAAAAGCCATTTGGATATGTTCCAGGAACAATCTACATGAAGTGCTTTCAGTCTTTTTCTTATGACATTTCTTGACCTTTAAGATAAATGTATAAACATTGATAAAAATCTATACAATCTACAATCCACCAGATGTATTTCAGACTTTGGAAAATTTTATATTGAATTCTCAGTTGAAAAAGAGTTAGAAAGATTATCATATAATGGCATTTTTCCCCCTATTTTTTTTTCTTTTTAAGCTTCCATTAGCTTCTTCTTATAAAGCCACAGAACATTGCTTCTCCATTGAAAAGCACAAAAACAGTAGGCTGTGCACTGCAAGTGAGCACAGAATGGCAAAGGACCGCATCAGGTAACACTACTGATCAAAGCTCAGGTAACTCCACAAAAAAATGTGCTCTTCAGATGTCTGACAGCCACAGCTCTGCAGCCACCTGCCAAAATTTAGTTGCAGAGTCAGGTAGACTTTTGTTGTTCTCTCTTTTTAAAATATTATTTCTATTTCTGCTCCTGGTCCACAGTTAAATTCCCTGTCCTGCAAACACTTTTGAGTCAGACAAACCTACAACCCTGACTAGGCAAGAGTTCAGCAGTATCCACAGCCTTCTGCCCCTCATGGTTAGCTGGCAACCAAATTATTCCAACTAAATTTATACATTAGATCATTCCTGTTGTTCTTTCCCTTCCCAGCTGCTCCGTCTTCATCTGACAGAATTCCCCTGCCACATACAGCCTCATTCCCAAACACACACCTGCAGAAGATGGAAGGAGAGGCTTTATGACAATTTTATGAGAACTAAATCAAGTGACACATGGTTAGGAAGCCCCAGGAGCAAAAGCCACATCAGGAGCAAAAGCCACACTGTTAGGCTGCATGTCATCCTGTGCTGGAGAAAGGACTGAAGTTAAGGTTACGCCTATATCCACCTCACTGCACACACAGTCAATGATAATTTCTTGAAGATTATTTTCTCTTCTCTGCTATGGACAATTCATCAGTGGAGTAAAAATATCCCCCTTCTTTCTTTACGCAGCTATCTCACATGCTCACAGTGCAGCTGAAGTCTTTAAAAACAAGGACTGGTAGATGAAAGGTGGCCAGGGACTGCTACACTGAAAGGCATCTGGGTTCAAATCATTAAAAATCATGATAGCTTTGATTTTTTTCTTCTCTTTTGTGTTTCTTCTTGATTGGAGGGGTTAGATTAAATAAACTCCAGTGTATCAGAACACAAAGTTAGTATGTAAGAGTCATTTTCTGCAGCCTAGCCTAAAAGTACACAGATCCCTAATATCCAACAAAATCAGGGGGAATTAAAGATTCAAGTAACTTTAAAATATCTGGACCTTGGGCTGCAAAACATGGTCTGCTCTTCATTTAAGACTAGCCTGGATGAAGCTCCAGGATCACTATACAGCAGCAAGCAGAGCTCCTCTGGAAAACAATGAGGTACATGACCATATAGGCCTGTTTTTCTGCTGTTAACTTTATGATAAACAAGCAGTTTAACAAAACAAGCAAAAGTTATTTCATTCACACGGATACTACCACTGTTTCTTTACTGATTCTGCTTTTTAATTACATCATCTGCAGAGTCCTCATGGACTTGGTCCTGTTCACACCAAGTGAAACAATTTTCCACAACAGACATGACAAATAAAGTACTGGGGAGGCTTCCTCCAGACCTAAGTTGTTGATGTTTTCCACAGTTTTTAGGATTTGGCACTCACAAGCATGAGGAATTGCATAGCGACACTTGATTTTAAATAACCACACCAAACCAGAAGTGTAGCTGTGCTAGAGCCACAGTCCAACATCTTTAACAGGCAAATGAAAATGGAGTAGGTTAAAAAAAAGAAAAATAAAAGAAAAACTATCTTTTCAAAAAACCTCCACAACCACTATGATCTCACTGCTGCCACAACACCTTAACATAGTCTAATTCATATGTTCTCTGCTCATGGAAAACAATCCAAAAACTGGCATGTTGAGTTAGGGAGAATTAAAGCAGACTGCCTTGTTAATATTTTCAGAACATGCGTAAGAAGTTACCAAAGTCATGACAAATGGAGTACCTTTCTCATTAAAAAAAATAAAAATAAAAAAATAAGTAGACTTCACACATGTATTACAAGTAGAGCTATAAAGAAAACTCACTTTTTACTATAACTGCAATTCAAGTTATCTTAAAACCAAGAGGTTCACTACACCGGCAAAAATAACAACTATTGGCACTTAACATTTCTCAATTCTAGACTTCAAAAGCACTTTATAAGATATGTAAAAATAGTACTTATTTTACAAATCAGGATATTGAAATAGTCAGACTCTCAAAAATGCACCTGCACAAGTTGTTTTCAATCTGCAAACCTGCTTTTGCTGCAAATATGCATATCAATATTCATGATGAAATCTAATAACAACAGTAATACACCAGTGGTGAAAATACACCTAAAAAGGCAGACTTTTGAAGTCCAGTCCTAAGCATTGTGTTAAGACTGTCCCTCAGTTGCAGCATCAGTTCTAGAAGTGAGAAGGGACAAGAAGGGACCCTGTGCCTGCTGCAAGGCAGATGTTATCAAGCCATCCCCAGCTGCCCCGAGCACTCTCCTACTGTCCTGAGTACGGCCTTCTGTCTCACCTGACAAGCATGAGGAAATCTCAGCTCACACTGTGTCTGCATGCCCAGGAACATGTTCCGTGTGCGCGGCAGTGCATTTCAGTAAATTCCCTCATTCAGGTGAGCAGGGCTAGAGAGCACACTGCAGAGAGCATCTCCTGCAACTATCCAGTCTCTAGTACTACCATCTGACCTAGCAGAATTACAGTGCCTCAATATCTAGAGAAAAAGTTGGACTAGATGAGTGCTGGAGGTCACTTGCAAACTAAATTATTCCATGAACCACTAGTGCTACATCAAAGCAGTTGCAGTTTTTAGTTAGCAGAATTTTGACAACCTCCAAGAAAGTAAACGCTACGGCACGCTAAGGTGCTGCTTATTCTAGTGCTACACAGCTACCCAGGTGAAGAATTATTTCTTGAGGTTTAATTTGAACCTGCCAAACCATAAGCTGTAGCTGTTAGCCTCTGTTTTACTATCAGCTAGTATGGAGAAGAGTTTGACTTCATGGTTTTCGTAAGGCCCCTTCAAGGGGTTGCAGGCTGTGATTAGATCCACCTATACTTTTCCCCTTGCCAGACATTGCATGTCCATCTCTCAATGCCTCCCTGCAGGCCATGACTCAGGGATGCCTGCTTCAACTATGCTGGCAGCTCTCCTCGAGGTTCTTTTCACTTTCTCAAGAGCCCTTTTGAACCAGGGAACCCTCCAAACTGTCTGGGTATTCAATATGTAGCCTTACTGGCTCAAAGTAGAGAGGACTAATAATTTATCTCACTCTCTGGAGTATGTTACTACAATACAGCATGCTTTTTGCCTCATTTGAGATGAAAGTAAAATCAAACGCAGAGCATTAATAAAAAACGTAACTTCTGTTCATGATCCTGCATGAGCTTTAGGGCCCATCCTGACAGCTGAACATCATCAAGGAATAGCAGGAAAGCTAAAGATCAAGGCGGCTTATTTAAACAGTTAGTTCACTGGAAAATTACAAACACCCTTCTACCACTAAACACCAAAGGAAGCATAAAACTATTTTTCAATACTGTAATTAATATAAAGCTTCATATAATTCACAATCATTTTCACTTTTTTGTTGGGGAAAAAAAAAAGCCATGAACTTTAATCTCTTGATGAGACTTACCACTGCATCACTCTAGCTCTCATCAAGAGGAAGTCTTATTTTTGGCCAGAGGCTTTCCTGCTTACTTTTCTGGGCTTCTACAGAAGCAGTTGTGTTGCTCATAGCTTTCCAGTGCTCTGTTTAGAGATCAAGGCGGGGAAAAAAAGACAAAGTCTTCTCAATTTTCACTTCTCCCTGTTATGCAGGCTCCCTACAGGGGAAAAAAGGCCTCTCAACCATTCCTCTGCAATCTAGGCATGGAGACCTGACAGATACGAAGCACCTGGCAACAGCTCTTTTTCCAAGTCAGTACCCTAGCTCCCACAAGCACATCAGTCTCACTGGCTTCTCAGCATAGTCCACAGAGCTCTTGGAAAGAAATATACAGGAAGGCGAGTTTTGCCCCTTTCCTCCCTCCCCCTGGGACCACCTGAGAATGTAGTAATGTACCTCCTCACCATAGTAACAATAAACCAAAATAGACCCAATATAATTCATTAAAGCTGGTAAGATTTCATGACTGTTAAAAAAATAATAGCTTGCTAGCCATGGTCTCCTTTTTGTTGTTGTTTTTACTTTTGTTAGTTCACTCTGCTGATGATAATCAAGTATAAAGCTATTAAAGCTTTGAACAATGTTACTCTGCTACTAGCTGGCCAGTTACACAAGCACAGCACTCTACTTACCAACCTTTTAAAACTGACAACTGATACAGTTGTTTGCCAAAATTAATTAAACGGCACAAAATGAGAAATTAGTATAGATGTTCATAAAAAAAAACACAGTTGTGCTGAAAGAGAAACTGTCATATCAGTAGATGGTTATAAGAGGCATTGGTCAAGAATGGTCTTGGAACCAATTTTATATAAGAGTTTACTTCATAACCTTGGCACACAAAGCAACTATGCACTAATTAAATTTGCTGATTAGGAGGCATTGTTGGGAACTGGAATATTACAAGAAGAAAAAGGTGACCTGAGGATTGAAATACAAGAAAACCAAAGCAAGTGGATAGTACAAAGGTCACACATTTGCTACTGATAACAAGTATATCTGCAATACATGGGGAATTGATCCACAGTAAAAAAGGAGGAAGAGACCTGTGTTACTACTGAAATGCAAAATGACTACATTTCACAAATAAGATAACAGCTGAAATAAAGGCAAAAGTAAGTCAGACAAGATTTCTAGAAAAGACTTGGACATACTAATGTCATAGTTCATGGCATCACGGTAAGACCTTACGTATAAAAAAAACAGTATAGAAGAAAATAGAAGAGATTTTATATACCTCCAGTTGTGCATTCATTTTTGCACAAGAACAGAAAACACTATACTTCTGAAAGATAATACATGCCAAAACATATTATTAGCAAAAATATTTCAACATAGAATGATTTTTTAGACTCTTAACATTAGCATGCAAATGAAAGAAAATTTAAAATTCTGTCTCCACTGAAATCTTTCATCTTACAAGCCTGAGTGTATAAAACTGACCATAGTTCAGTTCACTCAGATCATCATATAGTTAAACGTTCTCAGAATTAGCTTTACCTTTTCCATAGGAGAGAACTGGCAAGAATATATAAAAAAAATGGTTTGGCTGTATTTGAGATGCATTATTTCACTTTCTTCTAAGTGATTTAATGAGAGATTTAATTTACAATCTTGCAGGAATGGCAACCTGCCAAGTTGAGAGAAAGTAAATTACCTGGCTCCACTACCTTTCCAAATTTGTTGGGTTACCATTATATCTAGTTTTACTTAAGAGTTAGTAATAGATAACTCACTCGTATGTTTGTTCAAACCATGATACCTACTTCAGATGCTTCTGTGAAATGTAGGTGTAAGATATGCACTGAGACTGAAACTTTACCTGCTAATCCACAAAGACAGTATCTTTCAAATGGCTGTTTTGTTTACTGTTAAATACCAGACTAGTTGCTAACAAGATTGGCTGACTGTCTGGATAAAAAAAGGTTCTAGTTAGACATACCCAAGAGATATTAGCCTTCCTAGTTTGATGGGACAATTAATAATCCTTTGTAAGGAGTCTTCAAATGTCTTTTTTTTATGTCTTGATTAGGTATCAAGTTTGTGAACTGTAAGGGAGAAGATCTGAACTCAAGCGGAATACAGTCTATGAATTTTTTGTATAAAAGGACATGTTTGTCTCCAGAAAAGGTCCCATTCCACTCAAGTAGCACCCAGGCTAAGGGCCTTACCTTAAGGTACTAGAAGCATGCCTACACCTTTTCATTTATTTCAATTTTTTTTTTGTCCTGAAAAAAGAGAGAATCTTGTGCAGTTAAGCTAAAATATAAATAGCCCTATGTGCGATTCCCTCTTATTTCTGTACACATACCTCTAGAATGACAACTATTAACAGTTCTGTTAATATTCTAATTAACTTTCAACTTTTGTTCAGCTTTACGAGGGATTTCTGAGTGGCTGACAAGTCTATGGCATTATATTATCAAGGATTAGTGATTTACAAATGAGTCTCTCTTACAATATTTACCAGCCCAAAATATGAGTCCAGAGTTGAAAAGGCCTTTCACCAAACCACATAAGCTCAGTTAGCAGCTAGTAACATCTGCTTGGGAAGAGAGACTTCCTAGTAAAAAGTTTGAGCTAGTGTAACCTTCACATCAATTAAGACAGTAAGGTATATGCTTAAGAGGCTCCTACCAGGCTGCAACAATCGGCAATATATATTACTTAGAGTATAATAAAATATATGTGTTTTCAGTATTATCCAAGTCAGGAATGCAGAAGGCAAAACACTATTATATCAGGAATGTTTTACCAAATTTGTATGCAGTGCAGGTTATCAAAAGATAATTAAGTACTATAATAGAATACAGTGCTGTCAACAAGGGAGAGATGCAATCCATTTGGTCTGTACCAGGCATATACAGAGTCTGGAAGGACCTGACTTAAGCCCAGTTATAAAATGTATCAAATCTAATGAGTGTAGAAGACTTCCCACAGATATTAGAACATCCAGACATTTCCATTTCTTTCCATTGTTTTGTTCCTTCACATATCAGAAAAAAAAACGGAGAATTTTTCTTTTGTTCTGAAGAAATGACTTATTTGTTTAAATTCTAAATCACTAAAAATAAAGTGCAGAATTTCAGGAGACAAGAGCAATCCCAGAAGATTCTACCAGATAAACTAAACCTGGAATAAAAATAAAAATGATTATTAACTTTAGATTTTACTCTTATATTTGACCTGCATTAAACTGTACCAATGCTTTCCCTCTTCAGGCTGCCTCAGATGTAATTCAGAAAGGTTGAAAACAGTACATAAAATAAGGTTAGTATAACCCCACCTGCTGGGCGATTCAAGAACACCAACCGCAAAACACTAAATTTGTGTATAAATCTTAAGTAATTCTTTACCTTTAAATCTGTCAATTAATCCAAGAAATCACTACCAACAAAAACTGCTCAATTTTTTGAGTAGTTACTAATGCATTTCTTACTGCAACCTTTAAACATAGAGAATTGCCAACAGAAGTGACTGAAGACTTGACTAAGATTTTATATATACCAAATTCACCGTTATGAACAGAGATATAAGGCACCAATATTCTAACATACTGAAGTCGATAAAAAGAACTTATTGAACACAGTCAGCTCCTGGTAAATTTAAGACACAGTCAAGAATCCTAGTATCTCTCAGGCACTTGAAGAATCCTTAAGTTACAGAGCTCTTTCTCTTAAGAAAATAGTGCATATAAATTTATATACGCTAAGAAAAACAGATTCATTGGTTAACATTCATTAGACCATAAATTTCTGTTTCTCGAACATGCTACTTGAAATATCTATTAGTAGCAATAGGGCAGTATGTCAGTAATAAAATCTTTGGTGATTTGGGATTCTGTGAAAAATTGGGAAACTTTATCTCCGATGTATTTTCGTACATAGCATTCACTTTTTGCACTATTAATCAACACGGATGCCTGGAAATCAAAGATTTAACGTCTTAGGCAAATAAAAAATTTGCAGGTATGAACATAAGAGAATTTATTACATGTTAGAATTTATGGAGAAGAATTTATTTGGTTAAAGTCTTTTAGGTAAAAAACATGAGTTCAAAATTCAATTTTTGACAGTATGCAATCAAGCCAAATAATTTTAGACAGATTTGGCAGGGATCTCAAATTTGCTGAACTTGTAAGCACTTCCACTGGCACCTCTTGTGTGACTCTGGCATACTTCAAAACAAAAAATAAGTGTGGTCTAGTTTTGGAGACAACTTCAAAGCTAGTTGATCCAGCTGGGGTGGGGAAATATCATTCCCGGCCTCTCAAGATTAACTTTCTCTTCTTGGTACTAAAAGCTGAAGTGCATTAAAGGTTCAAAGCTTTTCCATCATTCACTTAAACCTGTTCCCAGCAGGGATAATTCAACTCCTTTACTCTTCTTCAAGTTAAACATTCCTTCCTTAATTCTGACAATTAAACAAAGCATGCTAAGCAGAACATACTAAGCATACCAAGCCTGTGCAGGGAGGTTGGACTAGATGACCTCTAGAGGTCCCTTCCAACCTTAACGATTCTATGATTCTATGAACATTCATTTTGCTTTGATTCCCTCCAGCTCTAACAGTATATATGTGACTGCACATGCATGCATAATGTCCAACTGCCTGACAAAAGGATGTATTAGTAAGATAACGCAGGCAAATTCAAGTGGTCTCCCTGTCTACTGAAAGCTGGCTCACTTTACATTATCTTCTTAGCAGGGTCTCTTACAATTCTGAGTACAAGACATTGTGAGAAAAGAAAAAAACAGAAGGCCTTAAAAGCCTGTGATTTATAAAGCTGTATCAAGTATAGCTCAATACAGGCACACATTTTTATGACATTAATGAAGTGACACAGATGGGGATAGATTGGTATGCACATGTTTTGGTATATTTTAAACTGACAATATCTAAAAGCTTTAAGCCATCAGTCCTTTTGACTTATCCCATAGTTATTAATTTGAAGACCACTGAAACCTGCACAGCACAGACAACTAGATGCTAAAGTAACAGACCAGAGATGTCTGATGCATCTGGGGAGATGGATATTTTCATTCGTTCCTTCACTTGCTATTAGAGCTAAGCCTTAATTCTATAAAGTAACTCTGTAGTATATAAGAAAGAAAGAAAAAAGCTATTGAATATTTTTAAATTAATTAACTACCTGATAGCTTCATGAGGAGCTCAGATGCAGCCTTGACTGACATGTCCTGCCTCATCACATTTGCCTGAACTTCCTGTGTCTTGAGTTTCTCCTCAGGGATGCTTGGGGTAGAGGCTTCAGATCCATGGCTGAACATGTAGCTGGACTGAGCCAAGGTTGAACTTGCAGCTTCTTCATCCTTAGGCTCCTCTTTCACTTTAAATTTAGGAGTCAAGGGTTCTTTTTGATTTGCAGCTGTCAAGGGAAGGAAAAAAAAAAGCTAGATTTAATGAGGTGTATAATGCATAATCATATAACAGATAGTAACAGGAAGAAACCACCACCTGAGAAATTCTAGAGCAGGTGCTGGAAGAAAGAGCACTAAACAGTATTCACAAGGTAAACAAACATCTTCATCTTTTATACAAATAAACATTTTTTAAATACAAAAACTAAATGTATCAGAGCTCAAGGAAACACCCTTCTTTTCTTTCTCTTTGTGTCCTTATTTCTACAGCCATTCACTTGTCATTTGTTTGTATGTCTCCTATAGGCCTGATGGGAATTTAAAATACATTTTTACATAAGGGTCAGTCTGGAAAAGCCCATGAGCATTACATATTGAGTTCTTAAAAAGAAAATAGAAAAGAGAGAGGAGATAAAGAATAAAAATTGGGCATATAAAAGGGGAAAAAGGGGAAAGGAGACAACAGCAAAGTCCCAGATTCTAAAAGTTGCTATTGATTATCTGACCAAAGTGAAGAGGGGGATTTTTAGAATATAACTCTGCACTAGAGATTCTATTAATGCATTGGAGTTTTACGTGAGTAAAAAAGAAAGATGGCCTTTCAGATACTTGACACAAGCAGCTGCACAGCCTCAGAGAAGGATAGAGAGACCTTCGAACTGCTTAAAAGCTACACACTGAACTCTACTGTTGCTGAATGGTATGAATTAACAGAGCCAGGTCTCTTGCACTGGCTTTGGTACAAAGGATTAAAATCAAGAACACATGTTAAGCAATACTTTTAAACCCAAGCAGTATAGATTCACAGGCACCTGCCTGTCTGCATGTCTAAGAGGAGGCTAAGAAGCTATACTTTTTTTTACCATTTTTAATTTTAATTCTTTATTATGGACTAGTGAGAGATACTTACTCCCATTATTAGCCAGTGGCTTTTTCTTGTTTAAGCATTCGGTTTAAATTTACACACAGAGCAATGACTCCCACAGCGCTCCAAACTTTGTTGAAGTTGTATCATTGCCACCCTTTAAATCTTTCTTTCCACAAGTATGAAAGAAAAGTATTGTCCCTGTTTTCTTCTCTAAGTTCTCTTATCATTTACCTCACTACCCTTCTCTTCTCTTACCCCACATCATGCTCCTCTGGCTATCCTCATGACTCTTGAAGTTGAGCTCTACAAGAGCTCGGGGATCTACCAGATCTCATGGAAGACAGATACGCTCCACAATCCCATTAGACGTCAAAGCACCTTGCCTGCTGCAGAGAACCAGCAGCTTCACAGCCTGGTACAGGAGCATTATGAGCTGGGGAGCTGCACAGGTCCTGGTCTTCAGCAGCTGTGCTACAGGGGCAGCAAAACCCAGCTGAAGGGGCAGGGTGAGAGCATCTCACCCTAGTTAAATCTGGCAAAGTCCACTTGCCCTTGGTCTACTTTCTCCTCCACAGTTGCTTCAGCCTCACGATGTTTGCTCCCTGACGTCCTGTCAGTGCAATTTATGCCTTCCTACCTACCCTCTAACTCTTCACGTTCCAGGTAAATTTCACAAAATACTCTCCTCAGCAAAATATCTCACTCCTAGAGTCTCCAGTAGAAAGAAAATGATTTCTTTCTCATGTAGTAGTTTGTATGCACTGATAGCACTACTAGGAATTACATTTTCCTTTTAAAGGAAGAAAACAATAGCAGCAGTTAAAACATTAAAACACATTTTAATTCACGAAAATATTGGTCAAGGCTCTCTAAGTAATCTAACTCTACCAAGGTTCTTAGAAGAGAAATCTGTGCATCAACTTTATCCAGGTCTACATCTTTAGCCTACCTTAGTTTATCCTGGAGCCTGATATAGGACAATGAATGGTCATCAAAAAAAAAAAACAGGAAAAGTAAACCGGGATCTGAGTGAGAACCTAAGGCAGACCTAAGGCAGACAAACATTAAGCTGGGAAGCCAGCTATGTTTCTGCCCATAAAATCTGCCAGGTAGAGAAAGCATTATAGACCAGGTCAGCAGACAATTTTACCATTTAGAAAAACCAAAGTGATATTAAACTGGCTTAGATCATTGTAACTTCGCATCCATTTGCCATGCTTCATCATAAGTCAGGTTAAAAATGACATCAGAAGCAGTAACTGAATTTATATAATATCACAGTGTTAAAGTGGGAACTTGAGGTAGAGTCAGGATCTATAGCAAGATATGCCTTTTTCTGTTGCTACAAAAAGGGGGAAGCGGCAAGTAGCACTTCAGGAAAAGATTAGTATTTATTATTCCTTCTTAATCAGCGAACCAAACGCAAAGGCCAACTTGACCCTAACCAAGGTAAGGACCAAACAACAGCTCCCTGCCCTTTGTTAACACAGAACCTGTGGGTCTCCTTAAACTCTGTGATAGGAAACCAAGTTTTAATAGTCCAGGAAACAACACGTCAAGCTAGGTCATACTGATATTCAGAGTTTAAGAAGTTTCATTATAGTGTTGCACACAGGACTACTTTGGAAAGGCACCAGATTTTGCTCCCTTCCCACCTCTCACACTCCCCTTCTTTCCCCATGCCCCAGGAGGCCCTCCTACTATGCCACCACATGCTGCTATAACAAGTCACTCCATCACTATTCTGAACTATTGTCCAGAAAGAGATGAAACCACACTAACATCATTCCTATTAACACAGTATTAGCAATACTGTAAATGAGCTCTTATTCAGATCTGTAATCTCCGTTTTTCCCCATGCAGCTATAGGATATCACGTACGAGAAATGGAAAATGTAGCCAAGGCCCCACAATCCAGAGGAAGTCTTGAAAATGTGCATTTTACTCACTAGGTCAAGTGAGGAGAAAGGAATCAAGCCAAACTCATGTTCTTACCTGTACTGCTGGTGCTGCTTGCTCTAATTGCATTGCTTTGGATAGCATATAGAATTAATAAACCTAGAAAGATGATGCTTGTTGCCTAATTAACAGACAACACATCCTTGGATCAACCACGCTTTTCAGAATAAAGCTAATTATCGATGTATCATTATTTATCCCTTGTTTTTTCCTCGTGGGAAACAAAAATAAAGACAGCCAGCCATTAACTGGTTTCAAAACTACTGCTGCAGCCAATGGCTTTTTTACTCTTTCTTGAAATGTGTTAAAGCAAACTCCAAACTAAATGAAGCCTATATTGAAAGACAGATCAGAAAGGGGGTGGTGGTCCTACTTAACAGATCCATAAATTAAAAATTAGAGACAAAAATATCCCTTTGCCTCTATCTTGTCTTTGATCCACAGTTACTGGCAGTTGTATTAAAGAGAACAATAAACAGAGGTAAGAAAAAATGATGCAAGTAAAGAAAAGTTGATTGAAACTAATTCAGACAGAAAACTTACAACTGAAAAAAAAATCTTAAAAACCGGAACTAGAGATGGCGTTGAAGTTTATTTAAGTGTCTTTGAACTATAAAAGCATTACTTCCCAGAAGGGATAACATCCCCCATCTACATTCAAAAATAGACACATACATATACTAATTTGTATTTGACTGATTTGCAATAAGAACAGACTAACATATTAGTTGCCCATAGACTGAATCCAAAACAGACAGCAATTTAATTTTGATATACACAGTGAAGGAGGAAAAACAAAAAACCCAACCAATAGGTAGAAGTCTCTCCAGTAGGGTTAATTCTTCATTCATCCCATTCAGTAAAAAAAAAAATGCATAAAAGATTCCAGATTGGTGATTTTATCTTCCTGGAAAATGGGATCCTTTGATCCATTTGGCAAAAGCAAGGCAGGAAAGTTGTAACACTTTCCTCGAACTGCCAAATGCCACAAGAAAAGCCTTGGGCATCTGCCACTAATCTGAAATGTTTTGATGGAAGCTGCTGACTGCACAGTCCGCTTACTGAGGGTTTCTAAATGCTCAAAACGTTTATAAACAAGAAAAAAAAAGAGAGGAAAACCAGCTGATTGCTTCAAGCCAAGCTCAATGTTTTAAGTTACAACTATCAAAGAGCTGGTCACTGTTTCATCTGTTTCAGCTAAGCAAAAGAAAACAGGAAAATAAAAAGAATCCATGACAAAAATGTTTCTGTAAAACAGGAGGCCATGATAAAGAGCATGTATGGACTGTGGGTTGAACATAGCTGTGATAAAAGATCTCTAATGCCACAGCACACTTCAATAGTGCCAGGCTATTTTGTAAGTGATGCCCAAGCACAGCTACAAAAGGCAGTGAGAGCAGGCCACCTCTGGCTGAAGGAAAAGAACGAAGTGAGGATGCCCTGCAAAACACACTGCAAATTGAACTGAGCTCCTTCAGTCCTTGCAGGAAAACCTCCCTTTCTGATTCATGTCAGACCCCCCCGGGGAAGAGGACGATAGCAGAACTTCTTCCTGAACCTATGGCCAATAAAACATTTGAGTTTTCTACTCTCTTCACCCTAAACATTTAAAAGTGCAGGTGAATGTTGACATTCTGCATGGAGGCAACAGCTTACTAGAGGACATTCAAGAAGTGAGTAAAAGGTACAAACACTGCATAAGAAGCCTCTGGTGTGCAAACTGCATTGCAAGAATTTACTCAATTGGAATCTTTTGGAGAACCTCCAGAGCAAAATCCAAAGATTCTGATAAATTATGTTTCACTAGTAGAATGGAATTAGAGATACCATGTTCCACACACAGAGGCTGCCTATATTTTAAGTTGCCCAAAAGGAAAAATATTATCCTTCTTGCAGGACAACCTAGTTAGACTCTGTTTTTAGTGCTTTTTCCCGTATTGATCTGTTCCAGAGCACCTCACGCTACTTATCCCTCCTAGGAGTGCTAACTCAATTACTGTGCACTTTCAACACACTCTACACAAAACCTCTGTTCCACTAATGCCACTTAGGCATTAGGGCTCTAAGCATTTAAACATTTCCTTTTATCAAAGCAATGGATTGGCAGAACAGACAAGCATGAGAAGGATAAAGACGCCAAGATTTGCCACCTCTGAGCTTCCAAAGACCACTTAAAATATGAGGTCTTCCAAATGATCTTGCTTAAGTATTGTTGGAAGTGTGTAAGTAGAGGTGCAGAAAAGATCAGCTAATTATCCTGATCTTCTCTAAAGCTGCTTTGCATTTAAGGAGCTCTAGTCAAAGCAGAAGACACAGCACAGAAGAATGACCAGTCATAAGAACAGAGGACACACAGTCAGGCCTATTTGCCTGTGAGCAGCCCTACTGGATCTCATTTACTAGTCTTATAGGTGATATAGGTACTAGCAGACTGAAACTCATAGATTTTCAGGTCAGAAACTCAAATCTTGCTACTGTCCCCTCAGCATTTTGCCAAGTTCTAGTCCAAGTGGAAGGGAGGAACTATGTAAGTTACTAAAGCAGGTGCAGATAGACCACATGCCCCACACTTCCCGGAATGTCTAAATACAGCCAAAAACCTGCTCACTAAACACCAGGTAATAACATCTGCTAAAACCATCTTCTTTCCATGTAAAAATCAAAACAATAGCAGAATAGGTAAACTTCGGGGGAGCAGGGGTAAAGACGACAAGGATAGTGAAAGGCACACATGAGAAACTGTTTCTGACAGAAAATAATTGTTTGCAATATGGAAATAACTTTTCTCTACAAAGAAACAAGAACAGAGAAGAAATGCTACCAGCAGGACCTTTCTATTTGTTTAAGAAAACAAACAAACAAAGCCAGTCAGAGAGGACTGAACTAAGACTGAACTAACAATGCCTTCAATTCCTACTTGGATAGATCTGACAGAAAGGCTCATGAGCTAAAACTTCTGCTGGGAGTAATGGTGTAATCAGGGAAGCAGAAGAGCCATCATTTTAGCTGTTCCTGAAAATAAGAGTTTGTGTAGCTATTAAACTAGATTGTAGGTACAGAAATACATTCATATCTTCTGTTATGTAGTATTGGGGTTGAGTACACACACAAAAAAGTAGTCAGTTGTACTGTGTTTTAAATTACAGTAGATTCCACTCTGCTATATTTATGAAGTTCTGTGTATTTCTGTATGGTGCCAAATATAACGGGTATGATTTTTAAAGATGCCAGGAATTTCTTGGAAATAAGACTAGCATTTTCTGAAGGGGAAGGGAAGATAAGGGTTTGACACACCAGCAACAAAGATCAGTAAAAACTTTTATTTGCTGGAGTTTAAATTAGCTGTGCTGTTGCCCTTTTTTGGTTCTACTTTAAAAGTCCATATGGAAGTAACAAAAATGTGAATCTGGAAAGATGCTTCAAAGAGATCCTCATGACATCAGGGATATTTACACTGACAGTAGCATTATGGAATTCATAGTATTTTTAATTTAAGGATATGGCTGAATAATTGCCAGGCCTGTGTGCTACATATGCTAATTGAAATTTTACATTCTGGCATAAACTATGAATCTTAAATATAGGCAATCTTTTCTTTGGAACTTGTTACACAAATACATCAATTATGACAATTGGACATACTTTTATTTATTTTTTTTTTAAAGCAGTCTAAAGAGTCTTCAAGCCAACCAATTCAACACTGTCAATGGTAAGCACTGTGACATTCAAAGTGCTTGCTTCTCCTTTAAGGACTGTGGTAATTTTCTAGAGCCAATGAGAACAGGTAATCTAACTAATTACTTAGCTTATCTACTAATATTTTATATGCAACTATCTCACGATTTACTATTGTGTTATTCCACAAATGGAATCAGATAGGAAAATACGAACGTGAAGTCCAAGTTCTCTGGACAGTCACTGAAATCCCATGATAGCATCACTTTCCGTAATACAAAAGTTTGGCTCCTAGCATGATGGTGACATTAGACATGATTAAACCTAGTAGAGCGAGAACTTCTCCTTTACCTAGCCCAGGCAGCCCCAAATACCCAGCTGCCCTGCTGCCTCCCCTCTATCATTTCTATATTAAAGCTTTTCCAGACAAATAACTTGGGGAACATAAAAGGAGCTGCAGAGGTAGGGCACAGCTGATAATGCACAACATCCCAAGATGAAGAGCTGTGCTTCCCAATGCAATGCACTTGGCAAACCCAGAGAGGTGAGGGAGAGAGACCAGGAATGAAGGATGCTTTACAATTACTGTTTGCTCACAGAATTCCTCAGAGATCAATAGTGCAGGAATTACATTCATTTCAATGGGATTCATTTATTTGAGAATGTTATGAAAAGTAAGTGCTGCACATAACATAGTAAATTTCACTATACTATACTGGCCATGGTAATTTGGGTCACTGTGAAAGGCATTTTTTACTACAGAAGAAATCAAGCCTTAGAAGGGACTGGAAGGGCCTCAAAATTTTTAACAAGATATGTTCTACTACATCTAGCACTGATACCTTTAAAACAGAAAAAGCAAATTAAGATATGAATGCAGTTTCAATGTCTAATTAATGTATTAGGAGAAGAAAGCATTCTGTCAAAGCACTGATCCAGCAAATTATTTGGATAACTTCAAGTATATGAGTAGCCTCACTGAAATAAGAGAGGGAAGGTTTGAAGATAAAAATATGTCTATGCTAAAACGTTCTTCTAGCTTAAGGTTACATGTTCAGAGTCATCCATTAACAGTCTTTATAAACCATAACCCTTTCCAAATTTAAACAACTCTCCATATAACCCCATTCAAATTGCTTTTGATTTTAACAGCATCCCCTACCTTAAACTATTACGGACTGAAAGAATGGAGTCTGGAAAGGATTTCACGTTTTTTTCCCATTTTTTGATTTACATTTGGTGATTTGCCCTACACCTTATTTCAGAAAGCATGCAATAAAAACAATCATTTTGGCAAGCAATGGTGCAGAATCATAAAAAAATAAGGTTGAAAGCATCTCAGAAGGTCATTTACAATAATATTTCTTAATGTCTTTAAATCCAGAGATCCCTAAACCTACCTGAAAAAAAAGCTCAGAGGCCATCTTGAGCAGTGTTGCTACAATTCATTTACGATAAAGTCAAATTCCAGGCCTTTTTTGTTCCTTTTTTTTTTAAATTTTTTCTTTCTTTCTTTTTTCTATATTTTTTTTTTTTTGCTTTTACTTTTACTGCTTTGCTTCTATAGAGGTTGCTTTTTATTGTGGTGCAGCTGAAACTTCTGGCAAATTTTTGTGATGCCACCGATTGAGATACACAAATCCACACCACCTTCCTGACTAACATGGATTCAACCACATCTGACAGATAAATATCTAATCTGTTTCAAAAACCTTCAGCAGCAATGATGCCACAATTTCTCCGAACTGTAGATGTTTAGCCACCTCAACTTTTGGAAAGATTTTTCTAATGCCAACTTAAACCTTTCAGCAATATAAAGTTCTTATTGTTTGACCTAATCACTATGAATCACCAACAAATTTGCCTCAACAAACTTTTCCAATGCACTGGAAGACTTGTTAATGACTCTCCTAAAACTTCTTCCAAAGTATAATGACTGTCCTTTTAGCAATGGTATGATACTGTTTATTCCTGTTCCTTTTCTACAAAACTCTTACCTAGTTAGTTCTTGATTTTCTTTTGTGTAGATATCTGTTGCTGCACTTTCTTTCTCCAGACCATTTCTCCAAATAATCAATATTTTGAATCTTGTTATTGTCTTGAGGTATTCACGGGCTCTGCTAAGTTTGATGTTATTATTCCAGTAACTACAAGATACATGAAAATTGCAAGCAATGGTAGACCAAGTACAGATCCCTGAGAAACCTCAATCAATATACCCTTCTGACTGTGAACTTCCTTCGAAGTACTACTTTCCAAAAATCTGCTCTCCACTTCATTTAGACACGTATGTCATTACGCAATAAAAATCATTTGATTTTAAAATGATACTCATCAATAAACACTAATTTTGAACTGTCTTCCTCCCTAAATGCTCCAGTTACAACTCCTGCTCTGAGATGGTATTGGCAATTGTTAACTCCTAGGAATGAAAAAAAGCCTCTGAGTCACACATTTGGAAAAAGAAGAGGCTCAGACTGCCCAGAAATGAAAACCAATGGGCCTCGAGGTTTCTTATGAAACAAGAGACATACAAGCTGAAACTAACCAAAAAGAGGAGAGGCAATGAACACCATCAAGCAAAAATAGCTGTTCATTTTAACCATCAATATTCAATAAGAATAAATGCTAAATTCTAAAAGTCTAGATATCGGTCTGCTGCTTCTTTCTTAGTCACAAGGCCTGTTTCAACAGAAAATTAGATTTGGTCTCGACAAATCTGTGTTGGTTGTTAGAACTGGCCTATACAACTTGAGACTTCAAAAGATTTATCATATTGAAAAGGTAAGGCCAATAATGGAAGTTCTGATGGGCCTAACAAGAAAGCATCATAATAAATCACTCAAAAGAACTTGGTTCAGCACAGTAAAGAATTGGAAAAACACTGTTACTACTTACCTGACTTGCTAAAAGAGAATTACTCTTATTTCTACTATGAATGTATCCACATTGTATGTAGAAAAGCATGAGCTAAATATATATAACACCACATAAATCTCAGGAGAAAAGAAATTTCTTTCCCTTTAACACTGCTTTCCTTGTGTAGTAAACTTGGTGACTGGCAGTACATTTCCATCCAAATATGCACACATACAAAATTACGGATACATCTCACTCCCTTAGTGACTTTATAACATGTTGCTAGGTAACAATGCATACAAGTCAGGTTTCAAGACCTTTAGTAAGTCACCATAAAATAACTGCATAGGCCTTTTGCATGAATAAAGTACATTTGTATTCTTTTTCTGATGCCAATAGATCAGACATTGAAAACATGACTGCTGGCCAAACTGGGAACAGCTCCCCATCAACTGCTACATGAAAAACAACCGCTTAAAATGTTGGGTGTTTTTTCAGCTTTCTTTCCCCTCTCATGTTCTGCACCCCTTTGTGCTACACATGGTCATCATGAGCACCACCACGTACCGTTCAGCACAGCAGATGTGTAGAGTTTCTTAGTGCACAACAGGTACTTAAACAATACTAATTTAAAACAGATGTCAGAATGACAACACATATAAGACAGCTGTCAGACAACATCAACACGGGTTTCATATAGATTTCAAACATGAAACTCAACTAAAAAAAAGTCATGTGAATCAAAATACTCTTGTGCTGCGTTTTTTGGTTATAATAATAAATTATGTCAACAGATTGTTTGAAAAAAGAGAGGCTTCTGTGGCTTCTTCTAAACCCCACAAGAAACCACTAGTCCCAAGCTGTTTTACTTCCAAATACTTCACGTTTGCAAAGTACTTGGAAGTACTTTATTCTGCTTTATTCTTTTTCCTGGTTGGAATGCAACCTACATTCCACTTCGGCAAAAATGTTGACCAATCATTTTTATTTAAAAGGCTTTATCTCCAAAGCCTAAAAACTACCTGGACTGCCAATTCCTTGCAAAACAGAAGTTTCCTTAGTAAAACTTTTCCTGCCTTCTTCCTCTTTCAATTTTGAAAGCATTCAGTACAGAACATCTCCCCAGGATGTCCACAGGGCTGAAAGAGTCAAATCAGTAAGAGAACATGTAACATATAACAGGTTCTCCCTCGTCATGCCTTCAGATTTTCACATATTCATATGATTCTCAGAGTAATAATTTGACTAAGAAAAAAAAAGAAAAACAGAATAAACCCATGGTTGCCTTAGACAGATATGAAGAAAAACATTTTAATGAAGAAAAATATCTTCAGAAGTTGTTCTACAATCTCTGTCATTACCCTTTTTTTGAATTATAACAACCAAGAAATCCAGTAACACAGTTTCATACTTGACAAGCACTGAATATTGGCCTTACATGGTCCTGTGAAAAGAAAGCCCACAATGCTTTATTGGTCCTATCAAATAGATGGACAAAGGCAGAGAAGTTAAGGACTGAATTTTCCAAGATGCTGGAAATCTGTGACCTTTGCAGCTTCGGTGATTTTAAACTGGAACAGGTATTCAAAAACACACCAAACAGGACTTGCTAAGCTAATTGCCAATGAACAGCAAAACCTGGAAAATAGATTCTTACTCTCAATTGCAGCTTTTAAAATTAGCAATATCCTGGTCTTCTCTCCCCACTTGCCCTCTTCCCCCATCGTGCACCTCACTCCTCAAAAGAAACAGTAAGAGATAAGTAAAAAGTTGCAACATTATTTTTTCTTGCAATTACATGATACAGCAGACCCAGGGGTTCTTAACCTGAAAAGGAGTAGATGATGCTGCCACTCTGATGCTGAGCTGACATTACCTGACAGTTTCATGAGAAAATCTGATGCCATCTTGACAGAGATGTCTTGACTGAATAGTGCTGATGCTGTGTTGGCCACAAAGTCAGGGGAGTCCTTCAGCTTGGTGCTGTTGGGGGCTCTATCAACAGTACTAAGAGCAAACGGTGAGGCTGCAAGGCCAGTGTTGTCTTTGGGCTCTTCTTTCACTAGCAAAGGCGGAATGCCTCCACTAGGCTGCCCAGCCATATCAGGCGTTTTAGACACAGCTGACAATCCCGGGAGGTCAGGTCCAACTCCTTCCCTCTGTGGTCCAGGGCAGGAGTCACTATTTAGCTGTGGTGACCCCTTCACCTCTGTTTCTGGTACTTCCTCCTTCACTTTGGATTCTGTCCTGAGGAAATGCTGATGGCAACGCATGTGGAGTTTCAGGCTGAAGTGGCGGGAGGAGGTAAAAGGGCATAGCTGGCATTGAAAGGTCTCACCCCTGTCCTGATGTTGATGGACCTGGTACAGAAGGCGAAAGATAAAAGCATGTATTAAGCAAAACAGTTCCCAAACATTACAAAAACCTCAGTTCTATGCTTTACACATCATTTTTAAAAAGAAAAGTCAACTGACAAGTGAACTTACTCTGAGTACTTGGAAAGAAGGCAGGTACTAAGAACAGTAGGATTCTTTCACACAGAAATTAAAAAACATAAACATCAGATTTGACTGAAAACATAATTAGGTACATCTTTTTTTTTCCTGCAGCATGGAAATGAAGAAGGGATCTTTGGTGAAAGAGCCCTTATAAACTGGTCTTGATGACCTGTCACTGCATAAAAAAGACCTCCAAGCTGTAATTAGACACTTCCTTGTCTGAGAGGGGAAAAACACAGAGGGAAAAAAAAAAAAAAGAGGAGAGGGGCAAAAAAGCAGGAAAGGAAGAAAAAGCAGGAAAGGAAGAAAAAGCAAAGGAAGAAAAAGCAAAGGAAAAGAAAAAAAGGAAACGGAAAAAAAGGAAAGAAAAAAGGAAAGAAAATAAAATGAAAGAAAAAAAAGAAAAAAAAAGGAAAAACAGACTTTATCTATATATCTACACCTATTATATGTTCTGCTAAGCTAAATGCTCTGCTATATGTTCTAAGCTATGTGTTCTGCTAAATCCTTCTGTGCAACCTCATAAATACCAATGTTTAGAGCAACCCATCAAAACCCCAACCTGAGCAGTACATTTATGTATCATCAGGGCAAAACACAGCAGCTGGCAATACCAAAGAGCTATTGAGACATTTTGTTGCAAACAAAATATAACGGCTATTAAAACATTTTGTTGCAAATTAAGTCTAACAGAAAATTACTAGTTCTGTTACAATAAAACACCAATGAGAGAGATTTTTATCACATTCTACTTCATCAGTCAATTAATGATCGATGTTTATTTTACTGTTGTCACATTTTGACTGCAAGCTCTTCCTTATACAGAACATGTACTCCAACATAACACCACCCAGTAACCTCAGGCCTCATCCTGATTACCTTTTAAAGAGAACTCTGTCCATCCATCCATTTGTAATGGTTTACATTCTAGCTATGTGAACAGACACAGATACTAATATAAGTTATATACATAACTAATATATTAATTACACAATATCTTGGTTAACACAGTACTAACAGGTACACTGAAGAGCCTTCTTCTCCATAGTCTCATCAACACATTTTAAACCCTGACAGCAGCCTTTGGGACTATTTCCTGTAGAATGACTGCCAAAAACATACATTCGTTCCTTACTATTTGATGAATATGTGATTAGAGCAAACAGAAACCAAATGAGCTCCATACATTCACTTTCACTTGCAACTTGAGTTGGTTGGAAATATTTCAGTGAGACAGATTTCTGTTGGGAAATGGCAATTTGCTGAACTCAAAATATTTCACCTGAAACATACAAGGGGGTTAATGAACTCTTGACAAATCGGGCACGATTCCTCCCCCTGGAGGTAGTGCCTCTCTACCTCCCCTCCCGGGGCTTGGCTTAAAAGCAGCCAGCTGTGCCAGGGTTTCAAGGCTCCCTGCCATAGCCTGGAAGTCCAAAAGCCCGGAGAGCCCCAGCTCTAACCAAAGCTCAGCTTTACAGCAGGGCGCCAGGAAGGCCTGGCTCTAGCTAAGGCTCTCGGTACTTGCTGGCTTCCTGCAGAGCTGAGATCTAGACCCTGAGAATCCTGGTGAAGATCCTGCTGACCCTGGGGTAGGTGTAGCATTTCCCATACATGACCTTGGCAAATTCCAGGTTGGAGGAAGTTTCACATTTAGCCTCATCCATTCTGTATACAGTAAAATGAATTCAGCCACAAGCTCATATCCAGCATTTCCAGATCTACTTGCAATATACATAGTATCTGAACTCAGGCCTGCTAGGAGGGAGATCTTCCGTTAGGTCTCTTTGCAACAGTGACAACAGATTTCAGTAGTGCTATATTCCTTCTCTTTCACTGGATCCTCTAGGGCCCAAAGATTAGGTACCAAACAAACATCAAGAGAGAATTCCTGTTGGCCAGCATCTTCGCAGAATGGCATTCTCTGTATGTATAAACATGACATGTACAGATAAGTAATTCTGGAACCTTAAAATTGCAACTGTCAACAAAAGTAAAAAATAGAAGCTAATGTTAACCTCAGACAGTTTTAAAGCAGCAACCTTGTGGATGAATATCAGCACTATAAATCCTAAATATTAATACATTACAATAAAAAAGCTAACAAGATTATCTATCCACACTACTGGAAACAGGATGATCTGTAAATACGGCAGTATGGAAGCAATTTTCTTCAGAAAGAGCATTGATATGCACTAATAGTAGCAAGCACCCTTCACCATGGCAACTTTACATCTTACACCCACTGAGGCTCTGTGTGGCAGGGTTTCTCTCCAGGATCTCCACCCATCATTTCCCTGTACATATTTAAGCACCTCTTCTAGAGGCCACAATCACCAATAAGCTTCCAAAGGCTGTCGCTGCTTCAGTCAAGTGGCCAAGTCTGTGTGGGAGCCCACCTTCTCTTCCCTGGAGCAATCCATGCCACCTTTGTATGAGAATGGATTTTGAGAATGGATGAGGACTGATTCATCTGATCTCAACTGCTTTCCTGTCCAAAGACAACAGTAATGTCACCAATGGATTTCTCATTAGAAAATTATGTTTATAACTTACAGCCATGGAATGACAGAACTCAGAAAGAGATTTAAAGCTTTAAAAAATACAGTTTTAGATCTACATAAATAATGTATGAAATAACTTCAAGTCCAATATTTAACCTCCAACTTTCTGAATCCAGTCCAATTATAAGACTTTTTTTAATTATCAAGATTAAATAATAATATCTATTTAAAAGATTATTAGCAATATAAACTAAGAATTAGAGTCCCTTTAAAGAAAAACTATCCTTTGTTTTCTTATTCAACAGCATCTAAAAGAGCCAAAAGTTTTCAATGTAAGGTACTCAGTTAATAGTCAAGGCAGAAGAAGCAGCAAGAAGCCTCACTGAGCTCTGTAGAGGGCCACAGGAGAGATCTAAGCCACACAGCATTACGGCTCAAAAAGCTGCCAGCTTCCTCTGTGAGGTAAGGAACAGTTTTCACACTGTGCTAATGCTGCCCACATCAACAGATGTCCTAGAGACAACTAGGCTTCTGCTACTGGTGGCAGGGTTACTGCAAGGAAGGAAGGAAAGAGAACCTCTTGCAAGGACAGCCAATTCTATTCCCCCGTGACAGCAGGAGCCACAGGCGGGAGAAGACAGGGGGCAACTGACAGGATTTCTCCAAAGTCCCAGTCAGAGCCTTGCTGTTGCTATATCCGGATCACTCCGAATTATGCTGCAATGAACCAAAGGGCATAAGTTGTTCAGAGAGAAAGGTTCTTCCAAAATCCTAAAGAATTACAGTTGACTAGCACCAAAAAGCATGAAGGACTTTTAGCTCCTGAGTCTATTTCATGTAGCTGTGAATATTCTCCCTGACTGTAAAGCACTTGCATCCTCTTTATTTTATCCTACAGTCTTCCTACCCTCAAAAGATACTTTGTGGTTTCTGTGTTTTTTTTTCCTGCACATTTCTGATATGAAGTACACAAATAAGTTCCTATGGATCTACATGCTACTTATAAGCTTAAGGACTAGTTCAAGCCGGGGGGTGGGGGGGGTGCTGGTGTTCAGTTTCACTTGCTGCCTCCATATTGTCATATTATTATGTCTATCACACATCATTTTGATCACATGTTTCTAGCCCTGGTAGTCCCATTGTTTTCAGTTTCTTTCTTCAAAGAAAGTGTCATCCCACTAATCATTTCATTTTAAAACTTCCTGTTTTTGATATATCTTTTTGATGCACAATGACTAGAATCGACTATCACATCTTAAGTGAGAGCACATTATGTATTTGTATAAAAATATTACAGTACTTTTAGTGTTATTTCTATTTCGTTCTACATTCAAATATTCTAATGTACTCTTTACCTACTACTGCACATGCCAAGAAAACATTTGCCTACAATGATACCCCAAGATATCTATCTTACCTGAGTAGTTAAGAGGTCTTCATCTCTCACCTATCCTATGTTCTCTACCTTTTCATTTAGTGCTCTTTTCTGACAAGCTCCCTTATCTTAAAAATGCTGCGCTTTCAAGAGTTTAGTGCTGTAGTGCTAGTATTGATATGATCCTTCCCCTCACTATGCATACATTATTTATACAGTACTTTCTTTTTGAAACTGTTTCCTTGCTTTGCTTAAAAGTTAAGCTTCTCTGCAGGACTGGATGAGCCATTCAAAAATGTTTTTTAGAGGCTTTAAGGCATCAATGCATTTCCTCTCTTAGCCCTGTGTCATACGTAAAAAGTGATTCATTTAAAAAGCAGGCATTTGAAGTCACTTTTATGTGTCTGAAACTTGGGGCACAGATATTAACTTGTTGAAAAGTTGTGCAAGTTTGTATTACCTCCCTTCAACTGAGGTGCAACAGTCACAAGAGCCTCTCATTATTTTTTCAGGCTTTGCTTAAACAAAACTAAACAAGAAAACTCCCATGAAACACAACCACCTTCCTTCCCACAATATGGTACAGATGTTTCAAAAAATAACCTGTTCTATGATTCAAAGGTAATGTGAATACTGACAGACCACAAGGAGGAGGGAAGAGCAAGGGAAAAGTAAATCACCTGGCTACATTTTTCAGGGCATTTTTATTTTTATTCCCACAATTATGTAAGTTATAGCTTCTCTCTAATCAGGAGTGCGACTGTAACTCTCTTAATGCTACACAAGAGTATTAACCTAAGATCTCACTACCTGTTCCCTCTCCTCCAGAAATAGAAACATAAAGTTCCTGTGGTTGAGCATCACGTTAGCCATGTGCCCTTATATCTACTTTCTCTGTTAAGCTTCACCTTGTGTTTCTTCATTTTCTGTCATACTATTCTGCTTCAGTAAGTGTTGATTATGCCGAGCTTCTCTTCCACTGCTGGAAGAGCTGGTTCACACATTTCTGCATTATATCTATACAGCAGAACAAGGAACATTTATGGATATTATTTTTGGCCATATGCTTCTCTTTCCAAGTGTTCAGACCAATATCCCGTTGTTTTCTTGGAATATATTTCTATGATCTCAGAGCCTATTCTTCCACCAATTACTCTGGCACGCTCCAAAGATACCAATTGGACAAAATCTGACTGATGCTTGTGGTATTGCTTTGACATAAATTTAATCCCCACCTGCTTATCAGGAACAACAGCATAGTTTGAAATTGAAAAATTACACTACCCTTTCTGTTGCTTTCTGATGCTTCAGAACAAGTCCAGAAAACATTTATTCTGTCAAGGAGCAAATAACATATCCTAGCTGAGTATGTGTTTAGATAAACAGAGTGAAGGTCTTGTGAACAATTCTTGCGGCCTGGCTCGACAAGACCCATTCGTTTGTTTAGGTTCATTTTCAGTATTCTCAGAGCCCTAGGAAATCATGCTATGATACCAGAATTAGGTGCCAAGATGCTTAACAGATCTGGGCAGAAAAGGGCCAAAATCTGCAGTTATGCAAGTGTCTCCAGAAGAGACTAATAAAATTCTGTACCCTATCTATTTTAGGATTTTTCTAAGGTGCCTATCACTGCAGAATCTAAATGCCACATAACAATCATAGGTAAAAGTGTGCTTTAAAAGGCAACATTCTCAATCTGCCTTGTTCATTGTGCATGTGCTTGTTTTTTTTTTTTCCTTTCACTTTCCTTCTTGCCTTTCACCTCCTCACCTCCAATTCAGAGTTGGTCCTGGCAAAGTGCCCTTACTGGAGGAAAACCTCATCAACATGGGAGGTAGCACATGTAGATCTGAATATGGACAGGGATGGACTGTTCCAGCCCTCTCTCTAGTAAGATTTTCTCTAGCAGGAGACAAGGAATGTTGGCACTGTTGTGTTCTGGCCCAATGGGTTTGGCACGCAATCATTAACATAAAACTACACCTTAATTATATACTACAGTTATTATTTATTAGCCTAAAAATATACACAATAAATCCCACATGCACACACATAAATCACCAATGGAAAACATACCTCTGATCTCCCACTTTCACTAGAAAATGCCTACAAGAATCTAGAAAAAAGAGGGGGTATTCCAGCTTAGAGCTATACTGCCTGGGAGGAAATAAAGGTAACACTTCTAGATTGTGTAGACTTCAGCTGTTCACCAAAACACCCCAGCAAGTTTTATCTGTCTTCTTGATCGATAGAATATAAAACTTGAAAACTGAAAAGAAGTATATAGGAAAAAAAATTTGGCTTACAATAGTCAATACTCCTTGAGTAAGCATTGGCTTATAATGCCGAACAATACCAACCTAATACAATAATTTTGAGTAGTATTTTGTTTCTGAAAAACAAACATGTCTTCACCTGCAGCCACTACTGACTTACGAGGACTGAGAAAGAGAGAAGGGTGGAGGGCCAGAGGCAGCTCTGCCTTTGTGGGTTGCTGGCCACCAAGGAGATCTAAAATTATTCTGGGACAACAAAGATATCTGAAACCTCCAAATGACACAATTACGATGCTGTATCCCAGAAAATCTCAGCTTTACTGTACTATTGCTGATGGATATTTATTCTAACTTGAACACTGTTAGCTTATATATGCTCAATTTGTAAGTTCATACTTTTTTAAAAATATACAGTTATAAAAGCAACACTTTTTTATATAGTTAGAAAATAAATATGTTACTTTTTCAAATCTGGTATTAATTTATATCATCATCAAAAAGGAAATTCAAGTCATATCTGACGAGCATAGCCCCTACCTTAATCGCTTGCTATTATGTACGCATTTCCACTTTTACCTTGATTTTGACTTGATTCAAAATGCTTTTATGACATGCCTACTCAAATGAGAAAACATATCAAAACACTACCTGGAAATAACTAAAGAACACTGTGTTACATGTTTGTACAAAGGGTCTTTCTGTAGGATGATACGGGGTTAGTTAATGAAGGAGCTGATGGTAGGTGGGCAGAAAAGAGCACGAGGGTTTCAGACAGCCATCAATCTGACAGAGGCTCTATACTAATTTTCTCCAACATCCTACCTCTGACCTCCTATAGAAATCATCTTGCCAAAAAGGAAGGGACAGGCTCTCAACTTGTAACTATAATAATCGCCCAAAGGCACAAAATGCAGAGACCAAGAATTCCTGTTGGGAATAATAGGGATATCCTTTAGAAAGCAAGGGCCAACAACAGGTCTCTGCCAAGGAAGAGCAAGTTTGCAAGTTATGTATGCTCCTACACAGATTGTCAGCAACTGAGAACAAAAGCCTTTCTCATTATACTCATTCCCATCCTTTCATGCCAGCAGTTCTGTTCAGGAAAACTGTTTGAATTCTGCAGTCAGAGCAAAACACCAAACACAAAAAGAAAGAACTGCAAACACCAAACCTAATTGTACCTGATAAGCACTAACATGATACATAAAGGATGCCTGGGGCTAGTGCACTGACCCACACTACTTATGGGACTGGCCTTCAGATTTGAGGGGGATGATTTCAGACCCAGTGGGACCTGAGGTGCGGCAAGATCTGCTTTAGTGATCAGTGGAATCATCTGGATTTATACTTAAATGAACAGTTACTCACATACAAGCAAGGTTAGACTTCTGTCTAGTGATCTCAGATGTTGTAATTGCATATCTAAAAGCTGAACAGATACTCCTGCCCCTCTCCACACCAGTCCTGTACTCTCTTATAGACATTGTCTGAGGCAGACAAAATAAAAAAAATAAAGCATTTCATTGCTACTATATTTGCATTTGCATTAACAAAGGAAACTTTCAACACTTCAGCTTCTTCACCTGTGGATTAACAGGCTATGTACCATTTTTAATTCACCAGTTATGCTCTACGGTATGTCAGACTGGGCACTTTGCACCTTACTACCACTGTAGTTATTTCAGCTAAATACAGAGAGAGTTCTTTTCATTGAATTTTCCAATTTTTGTCATGTTACCCCAGATGTTAAATTTCCTTCAGACCATCATCTTATAGATGAAATCTTAAGTTAAAACTGCAAGCCTGGCTACCACAAGTAAAAGAGAGCCCCATGCTAGTAATGGCTGAGTTGATACCTATTCAGTGTAGGGCAAAGACCTGCAGAGATACTAGCCTGTGCCTGAAAGCAGCAATGCTGTGTTTGCAGGGTGACATCTCAGCTAAGAGTCCCTGTTTCATGCAGTTCCAGAATTAAATCCCCCCCCACAGTTCATGCTGCATTACACTGCAACAAGCTGACATAACACAAGGCAGTGTTCACACTGCATAAAATGGAAACCAAGTTATTTCTTCATCTTCTTACAATTTATTTATTTAAAGACATCCTTAGTAGAACAGATAGGGAACTTCTGTTCTTCCAAATATGACTGAAACAACTTTCCTATATTAACATCTTTTGAATGATGATTCAAGCCTGCCAGGAAGAGCTTTCCTTACCTTCATGTGTGATTTGAGATTGTCCTTGCGTGCACAGCGAAATGGACAGAGTGGACACTGATGACTTTTTAAACCTGTATGAATCACCATGTGCCGTTTCCAGTAACTCTTCCTCTTGATAACCAAACCACAGATTGGACACTGGAAAGGTTTTCCTCCTTCTTCTTCTGAGGCTTAGCAGAAGAGGGGAAAAAAAAAAAAAAGGATCCTTTACAGCCGCTTGTCGAATACTTTCCTCTTGTAAACATACTCAAGATACCATTTTTCAATGCTAGAATTTCATCTTCGAAGAGACACATTAGTTAAACAACATTTACCAGAAATTTCAGTTCTGTTCCTTGCATATCCCCTTCCTCTTAATCTAGTTATTCTCCTTCTGAGAAAGGTCAGATTAATTTATAAAGGTTAATGTCTAAAACATCCTTTGGCTAATCAGTAGGGGATGCTACTCTATCTCACCTGGTCCTAATATTCCTTATAATTTAACAGAACTGAGATGGATGTCTCTCATAACATCACTTTGTAGTCTCATTTCCTATTCAATGTCAAGTTGTATCAGGGTATGAAAAATACACTTAACTATGTTCAGAAATGATCCATTCCCATGTTTGAGGGTTAGAAGGGTGAGATGAGAGCTTATTAAGAATAGAATGGCATAAAACAATTCACAGTTTAACTGAAAACCACACTGCTACTGCCTCTCAGATATGTTTAGCTCCAGAAGTGAAAGATTTCAGAACCCCTGCTGTTGAAGTTGTTTAGCTACAACTCTAGCAGATGCTGCTGCCACTTCACCCATCAGGGAGTCTTAGGGTCATTGGGTTTCCTCCTATTCCTCTAGGAGCCAGGGCATTCAATCTACTGCCTTTCTAAATGCTTGCACTCTGTTTTACTGTGCAACAGACCCAAAATAAGAAAAGGAGTTTGGGGTATTTGTCAAGCAAAGATAGTTAATCTAGTGTGGAATCATCACAAAGCTGAAGGAAAGAGAAATTCTTTGCAGATGGCTCGACACAATTAACTATCCATCCATCCATCCCCTCAATGTAATTTCTTATTATGATTATAGACTTTTCACAGCATTGAAAGTGGTTTTCCTCAATATAAATGGTAGACCACTTTCAAATATCTCAGACCTCAGTAATGTGTATCCTGCTATTCAGAATTTCTGTCTGAATATTTCTTCTTGTTATTATTAGTTATTTCCTACTGATAAGGACATAGCAAACATCAACACCCGGCGATCAGGAAGTGATAAAAACCTCCAAAAAGACCTGTCATATCCTAAGATGCTATTGTTGCTATAAGGTAGGAAACCACAGTATTGTAATACATAATGATTACCTAATCAGCTGTAGGTCCCAGAAAGGATATATTTTCAAAGTGTGCACTTTGCAAGTTCAGATATGCTACTTGTGAAATTTTCTATCAAACTCAACCTATTATCAAGTTGTTCCTCTCTGCACCTCTGAAGAATAAGCTAAAATCAACACTAAAATTGCTTGTTTTGCTTTTTTAGTATCTTTAGTTACTTCTTCATAGAAGGTAGGAGAGAGATAAACCACAGAAATCTCTATTGGTAGCATTTTTATTCATCATTTCTTTACTCAATGTTTCTATCATATCTTTTCTCAAGCTGCTGGTTATCCTCAAAAAGGATCCAAAAAAGAAACATGCAATCTATCCATCAGCTGTCTGCCGACACACTTAAAATAAATCTGAAGACATAGTGAACCAATAGCAATTTAGCACATTGCAAAATATGTGCAGAACTGGACTGCACATGGCTGCACTGATAACAATGCCAATTCAATGTATGCAGGAATTATGTCAACTCCCTCAAAAGTTCAACCTCTTCACTCTACTACATAAACCCTAGCATAAGAAAAAATAGTGCATTTTCAGCTTCAGCATTTTTTTATTCATAGTGATGTCTATTTTATGTCACACAGTGTCAAATAATTGGATGGAGTTACTCCAGAGAGAAGAGAATCTGCCAGTGCATCCCAAACTTCAGCAAGCACTGCAGGCAAAATGTTATTGCCAAGCAAGTACTCAGTTGAGAATTAAAAAAAAAAAAAATGCCTGCCACCAGAAACTTTCAAAAATGACATCAGAGATTAAACAGAATGTCCAGACTTCTTTTTAAATGTCTTCCAAAAGGCAGGTCTTTTTTTAATATTTCTGGCAATATTACCATATTGACAGAAAACTTAGACCTTTAATTTAGGATACTCCATCCAAGTCACAATTAGGTTGGCCAAACCTGACACACAGTACCACAGATGACTATATTCTGATAAGCTGTAGTTCTTCTCTTGAAAAAACTCTGAGCAAATAGCTTAGCATGGTAGACAACTCAGCAGCAGTTATTGTCTATTGTTATTAATGTTTTCCTGTTTAAATAGTCTCCATCTTTGATGCTCCTTACTCAAAATCTACTTAATCTCACACAGTATTGAACTTGTGACCATTCCTTCAAAGCTAGATGGTGGTGCAAGAGTGAGGCTCATTCGTAGTAGCCACACCAACTCACCAGTGCCTTAATTATTCCGTGTATGAGAGGGGAAAAAAAAAAAAAAATCTCTCTCAATCTATGGAAATCTATGGAAAAAGATATTTTACTTCTCTGGGAAAAAGACAACCCCTTCTCCCCATTACTCAAAGAGATAACAGAGACACAGTAAAAGGTAAAATGTTATAAAATGAAGTGTTATTTTTTTGCTGCCAGTGCCATAAGGCCAGGGGTGCAAAAGGAATCAGAAATATACAGCATTTATTCTCACAGCAAATCTCCATGCTCGGATACTCTACCTGGCTGCTACAGCAATGCGTCCAACCAAAGGTCACATAACAATGATCTCTTTCTGCAAGCTGCATTTCTCCATAGCAGAAAGTCTGGCTTTCCACAACCAACAGCCAGATATGTTAACCAAGAACTATTTTATTTTATTTTATTTTATTTTCAGTTAGTTAGCTGGAAAACTTAATAGCATATCAGAGAGGGGGCTATACACTCAAAGAACTTTTGTCACAAACAGTGCACTACAAAGTTTGCTTGGATGTCAACTGGCATTGGCCCAGTGTGTATAAACCGAGAGGAAACGCCCTTCCTCTTGGGATACTAGTCCCATATATTATAAAAAGCAAGTGGCTGCTCCATGGTTACGGCAGCCCCGAGGCAGCTGCCCTCATTGTTATCAAGGAGTAGCACACTGTGCTGGGGCCTTTAGCAGGCACAACAGCACGGAGGAATTTGCTGCATCAGAGCTAGTTAACAAACTGCTGCCACTGCCGCCACCTACATCGTGCACATAGGGCACTCCTCTTGCACTAGTGGCGCAGACAAATCAGTTTTTTAATCAAGCATAGAATCTGGATCATTTTAACTATTAAAGTTAGACTTCTCAAAGCATATTGACTTTAATCAGTGCTTACAGTCATACTAGCATAACTACCCCCTACTCCAACATGAAAGGGCCCTTCTTTTAAAGTTTAGCTTAGTTATTCTTGAAAAAGCCTAATGAAAACTTTAGCCAGACCCATGCCAAATATTTTGCAACTTCAACTGTCTTGGCAAAATACACTAGCAAAACACTTGCCAAACAGATGTAGCTAACAGTAAAAATTTTTTATCAGCTGCACCTTGTTACATGCTTCTTTTCATCCTTCCAAGAATGAGCACTGTTGTCCATGCAATAGCTTCTCCACTATGATTACTTAGCAAGAGCTGAATGGGTATAGATTAGGCCTCATGCCATTCCTAAATATAAAAACTAGATCAAAAAAGACTGCAGGTGCAACTATGCAATGCCCATGTCAGGTCTCACACCTGGACACTGACTAACTACACCTGTACAGTTAGCCTGACATTTCTAATAAAATTCACAATGGGAAAGGCTCTGACATACTAAATCACTTCATTTGTCTTGCAAAGACATCTGATAAACTTCCTCTACAGCAGAATGCCACTACCAGAAATATGAATCCAGGATGTGAACTTTTTTTTTTTTAATATGAAAGATATAAAAGAAATTTTTCCTTATTTTGAAAATGGATCATTTAAATTTCCCCGCATAGCCTGCCAGTTTTTAAAAGTTTTTATTATCAAGACTGTTTCTTATTCCCTATATCCCTGCATCCTTGAATGCCAACAGCTGGAACTGGTGCAGGGAAGGCAGAAGTGCAAAACAGTTCTTGTTGAGCCAAATGAGAAAAATGCTTTCTTTACTTTTTTTTTTTTTTTTTTTTTTATTGTGACAAAGACCAAATATGTGAGATTTGTTCATGCTGCTGCAACAATTTTAATGAAAAGTGGCAACATAATAATATACTCTGGTAAATTAGGACAGGGTAGTAAGTGATTATACAAAAGTCCATTTGTGACAGAGACAGCAGGAGGGAGAATTCTCGTTGTCCAATATTTCAAAAGCACTAGTTTTGTACATGCTTACTTGATATCATGAGTTCCCTGAAAAGGATTTTTTGATCTTTCACATTAAATACCTTCTGTGGCCCTACTCTGAACTCGGTGAGGAGGGGAAAACAGAGTGGTATAGAATAGAAAAAAATACTGAATTGTACACTCATATCTTTCAAATATGAAAACATTTGTGACAGTTTGGTCTTTAGGTGACACTTAGAAAAGCTTTTCTAGTGTTTACCTAGAGTATCCAGCTCTTATTCTCATAAGACATGGAACCAAAGCAAATCCAGGCCCACTAAGTAAATGAAGTCTAGAGCAAAGCAAACATGTTCTACTTAGTGGCTCAGACTGAATCCATACCTGTACTGGGGGGCTTGGATGCTCTTCCCTTGGGGACTGGCAGTAACAGTAATTCCAAAGACTGTGGTGGAGTTGCTTTCTCTTGCTTCATCTCTGAAAGTTGCAGGGGATCCTCAGCAACCAGTGATTTCTTCTTCTCAGCTAGCAGGGTGCCTGCAGCCCTTGCAGCAACCTCCTTGAGGAGGGCAGCTGAAGAGGTCATGGAAGCCAGAGAAAGGAAAGAGCTTGCTGGTGGCGGGTGCTCCTGCCCAGGAGTCATGCTTCTTTCACTCACTTTCTTTGATAAAGCTGCTAAGGTGGAGCTGGCAGACTGAGAACTAAAAGGTGAAGAAAAGGATTCAAATCTTACAGTGTCTTCAGTTCTTGAAAGAGATTTGTCCTGCAAAACAGCATTAGCTGCAGCTTTCAGTTTCAGGATAGCTGAATCAGGTGACAAACCACAGGTGGTGGTTGAGTTTGGCAACCACTTACCTTGATTCCATATAAAGTGATTACTTGCATTGTATTGGTCACTTGTCTCCTGTTTCTCAGCAAGCTTCCTGGCAAGAACACTTAGCTGCTGGGCATGATGAGCAGGAGGAGAGAATGAGAGATTTGGGCCAAGATTTACAGGAGACTCAACTCTACCATTGACAGTGACAGCAGTATCCAGCTTGAGGGAGCCAGCTTCCAGGAGCCGTCTCAAGTTACTACTCAGTGGCTTATTTGGACCAGGAGACTCTTCTTCACACAGAGATGGCACCTCAGGAGAATGATGCTCTTTGCTCTGCAATGTGTCTCTTACAGCTTCATTTTCAGTGGTTCCCACTTCCACTGTGTTGCTGCTTGGAGTTGCACTTCCCAAGGAAGTATCTGGGGATGTGGACTGCTCTTGGATTCTGTCCTCAAGAGACAGCTTAAAGTTCTCCTGCACTTCTCCATATGATGCTTCTGAAGGAGTCTCTGAAGAATTTCCAAACCAATGTTCTTCTTCACTGAGTTCACCTTCCACTTCTTCCTGTCTAGTACCATCTGCATGGAACCAAGAACAATGGTTTTACTTTCAAATCAGTGCAAACCAACTTCCTAGCATGAAGAACATTTTTAAGGCCCAAAGCACCCCCAGGGGCTCTTCCCTTCCCCAACATGAGTCTAACGAAGACCATCCTCTATAGGAGCCTACCGGCTTAACATCCCCCTTAAATTCATGAACTTGGCATCAGCCTGGATTGAATAAGAGAAATTGAAAAAGAATGAGGTTTTCTTTAAAGATAAAATCCTAACAAGCCTGTCATCCTTTCAGCTGTTATTAAAGGTTTATCTAATTATAATTAAAAACAGGTAAAACTGCAACCATACAAATATACCACAAGACAAACATATCACCAGGATATCATTCATATATTGAAGTTGTTTTGTTATTAATGTAACCTGCACATTCTGCAAAATATTATGAAATCTGTGGTGAAAAGTGGGGATTTAATAGGCTCACAAACTTAGTAATTGACGGTCTGTACAGATCACACAGAGGTGTTTTCAAAGATATACCAGGTACGCAGCTATTCAAAGTACCTTCTTCCAGGGACTTTAAAAATCTCAAACCAATCCTGCAGTGACCCCTACCTAAAATAAAATAAAATTTGTACTCATGATAATACTTCATTTCTGAACTGCAGAGATGAATAATGCAAGAATGCTAGAGTATTCACCTCGGCAATTTGGTAGAAAAATAGAAAAGTAGTGCAGACACTACTTTCTTTTCATTCGCTGGTCACTTTTCAATAATGTGGAAGTTTTAAAGACCATCCTAAACTAAACTCAGCTGGCTGGGTGGGATAGAGAGTTTTCATCCCTATGCAGTTTAATTAATTTTTTCAGGTGACTGCAACAGAGTCTGAGCTACTCTGAACACTTTAAGCACTATTCGGGAGCTAGTGCTTAAGGTGTTCAGAGAAATAAAATCATGACCAAGGGTTTGGTGTTTGTTTTTGTTTGTTTTGCTTTTTTTCCTTTTAAGATCTTGCTGGTCAACCGGAAAGTAGCCAAGAACAAGAGCAATGCTAGAATTAAATCCATGTTATCTTTCCTTGCCTGACACCACTCAGACTTCTCACTTCCTAGACTGAATGTCCTATGCTACAGAAGAATCTTAGTAATTATCCTATAGGAAAACAAAAGGATCTAATATTCCGTCCGGACACCCTAGCCTGTGTGCTATGTTCTGCATCCATAATCACCTATATTCCCAGTTTCCCTATTTAAATGACAAAAACTGGATAGAATTTGATGAATGAAGCCTTAAGATTTTTATTATTTTATATATATACATACACTATATTAAGATTTATTGTTTTTATACAATGAAATAAAGAAGGAAAGACAGTCAGCTGTATCACAGTGCAGAGATACCAATATACACTCTTAAAAGTAAAGGTAAGTTTTAAATCACGTCAAACAGAATACGAGGAATAGTGCCCCACATCAGGTTGCTTTTCCTGAAAGTCCTTTGAAAAAATTTTCATCAACATTTTGAGAGATCATAATAAAACCATTCTTTTACCTTAGATTATTATTTTAAATAGAAAAGGGCCTCCATCTTTCCTATTGAAAGAAAACAAAAAGCCAAGCAAAACTCAAAGCACTTATGTGTAATTATTTTGATATTATCCTAGATAATATCACAGATGAAGCCAGACTAACAATAATGCACAAAAAGGCCAACACCATGCACATTCAAAGAAAGACAACAAATGCTAATGAGTTGATCCAGCACTTATGTAGGTTTCAGGAAAACAGAATGTATTCCAATCTCATTCCATGAACACTAAACAAGCACCTTGAGACACCTCTACACAGCTGGGTGCAGACAGATACAAGATCCCTACATTCATCCGAATTCAAGCAAGTTTTAGCTTGGAAAATATGAAGCCATCTTTTTGCCATGTTGCCCAAAACGGCATCTCAGGAACAGGGCACATGCACTGGGCCGCAGCCTGGAGCTGACACCACTCTGCAGCTTCTGAGACATGGTATCCCACAACTTGCCTCTGGGTGTTTGGTTGCATCTGTCTATGTTAACACAGCCCCCTCTACACACTGTCTCTGCTCCTTATCCATAAATTGGAAGAACTGCATTACTCAAAAACATAAAGATTTACATTTGAATATAAATGGTTACAAGAAAGGCGACTTACATTTGAAAGAGTTCTCCAGCTTACTAAACCTTGAGCTTCCTTGTTCCGTGCCATGTACCTCTATTTCTTACTTTTGACATATTCCTAGTTGCAAACAGCCTTTTAAAATGCAGATTAGATAACCAGCTTTATAAATCTTTCGATTTTGTTTGTCCTGCCTGCATCAGAAATGTATTCTCTTCTTCCTTCTCACCTGCACCTGTTTTTGCTCTAAACACACATAGTAATATCCCACATACTTTCCCTGCTCTCTCTCATCTCTAGGGCTGACTTCTCAGGGAGCACTTGCAGTACCTTAGGAAGGAGAGGATGGGAGAAAAGGAACTCCGTCTGCCATAGCAGGGCTGCCACATCAGCTTCACAACTGCACTATGCCTGGCCAAAAAAAAAAAAAAATAGCAAAGGCAGAATAGCTGAAAAGGTGACATGAATCACCTTTTTTTTTTTTTTTTTTAAACAAACATACACATTCTCCCACATTCTCCATTGGTCTTTCCTATAGGGAGGGCAGTCAGCAACAGAGCAGCAGCAGTGAGGTGCCCTTCCTTTACACCTGCTTTACAGTCCAGAACTCTTTGAATACTCTTTGGGTAATGCAGTGAGAGCTCCCCCTCCTGTTGCTATCTACCTGTAACCACTGCAGCTGTCTCCACATCTTCAAGAGGCTTCTAATAAAGTAAAAATTTCCTCTGGTTTCCTCTCTATAACATCTCTATTCCAAAAGTCAGACGGATTTTTTTTTTGGCCATTGCAGTTTCTTTCACTATCCAGGAACTACAAAACCCTATCCAGCAAACCCCTGTGTGCTGACACTAACAATTTTCCCCTTCTGAGTAGTTCTTTCTCTCCCTTGCTGCAATATCAGATCCACTGTATTTTAAGACTGTAAGGTTAATGCTGAAAAAGCTGGCATTATTGGCTCATCACAATAACAGTCAAAATGCCCTTTAGGACTGTTAAGTTTGTTCAGAGGCACAACAGGGAAGCTTGGCAAGTTCAGTTCCAAACAACTTGTCATTCAAGGCCTTCAGCTACAAGCATTTCATTTTTAGTTAGGCCTGAAGTTAAGCGTGGGTCAGAAACCACACAGAACTTGCAAACACATAAAGGTAACTTGAGTGTTAGGGACAACTTCACTTGGAATAAGACCTCGTTGGGAATCTCACTGGCTTTTGCCGAGTAACTACTCATCAGATTGCCCCTTCTCATTACAGTTCAAGAGTCAGGACCTGTCAGTGCTTCTCTTTCCCCAAATTCCAGTAGTTTGGGAGGGGGAACTGCTTCCTAAATCACTTAGCACTGCTGATAACTAGCAGAAGTCACAGGTGTCCTGGGTGCTTCAGAACTATGTCATCACAGAACACCCACGAGGCACACATAAGTCCTTCCCACCCCTGTCAGGAACAATAAAAGGAACCAAAATACTGTTGGGCAGCTGCTGCCACTGATATAGCTCACTACCCAATAATCTTTGGCAAAGTCATAAACTCATCTGCTTGTTTTCAAATATGGAGAAGTTCTGCTTCCTCTTCAAGAGATCAATTTGAAAGGCAAATCTTATTGATTGCAAGGTACGTTATGCAACTTTGTGGGCAAAAGCTGGGAACATAATTTGACCCTGCTATCAATAAGAATGTGAATATTAACCTGCCCAAACACTTACAGCTGAGAACGGAAAAAGTCAGACAAACATATTTCTTGATTTATAGATCCAACTACCTAATTCAAATACTAGAAACTGTTTAACTACACCAACATTATTTACACATGCCATTTATGAAAGTAGTAGGTGTGAGGAGATGATCCACAGTTCCACTTTATATGACCTAGAAGGGAAAAATATGGAAACAGTCAATATAACGCAGGAAAGAGTCTCCAAGTTACAGGACTCACTGACAGATTTGGCCAAAAACATCAGCCATGATTGAAAGAACATGACCTTGACCACCAGTTAAGAAAGTTAAGAAATCTACTCCAAAGACACTGAATTTTCATGGTAAGACGGACAAAATTTCACTTTAATCATTGGATATATTGAGTAAATTAAAGCGCAATACAGAAATAACACCCAAATCTACCAAATACATATGCTACAATGATAGGAAACATATACAAATGTTAATTATGGCATTGCAGAATGAAAATCAACTAAAATATAAAAAAAGGTAGATAAATCATTTCAAAGAAATGCTCACATGAAAATTACTAATCAGGTAAATTAGGCAAGACTGCCCTAACTTCAGCAATTATGTTTCAAGAAAAGTCTGGGATTCTGCAGGTGCAGAATTTAAGGTAGTAAGGGAACCATATGCCATTTTTATCACCTGGTATCAAATATCTTGATCCATAAAAGGTATTTAGAGATGATCACTGAAGTCTGTGCCAGTCTGAATAGATTACTTACTTTTTTTTTTTTTTGTCTATTTGGTACCCAGATTGTCTTCCTCATTTGTTGACCCTACTTATTTCTACCTAGTACCTCTGGTATCTTCCTGCTCCTGAAACATCTATTTAGTCTAAATAAAGCTATATTAACCTAGAATTATAAATTATAGCGTAAGAGGCAGTAGAGATGCAATTAAGTAAGCTATCACAAACAGTTCACACTTTTTCTTAGACTTCTTATTTTCTTATACTAAATATTATATCTAGGTCTACATAAATAGCTAGGATATCACTTAAGAGACAGGTCTACTGGCAAACTGGGGAGCTCTGCAAAGGTGTCTAAGTTCACGCTAATTTAAATGAAACAGTAAGACATCCATAGAGTTCTGAGGAATGACAGATTGACCTAGGCGAACAATCAGTTTAAGTCAAGTAAATTGGTATCACATCAAAATAAGGCAGAAACAACAGCTGAGCAATCAGAGCTCAGCTTTGCTGGACTTCTCTGGAGAATAGCAAGAAAAGAGAGATGAATGAGCAGAAGCTGCATGGTCTACTATCAGGCATGGACAACTACTAAAGTCAAAGAAAGGGAAGAGGCAAGACAGAGTTTTGGTATGCTCATATTTGGTCTCCAGGATGGCTTGAAATTACCAGCACAAAGCATCAAAATCCCATGCCCTACTCCCTAAAACAAGGATTAGGGAGTAAGAGAGCCATGGGAAAAAAACTACAGTGTTCTGGCAGGTGGTTTCAGGACGCCCCTCTCTTCCAAGTGCTGTAACACACACTGTATCATAACTATAACCTTCTACCTCATACCCAAAAAACAGAAGGTTCCCAACACATGAAGCTTGTGTGTTCACAAAGAAAACACCCACCCATCATGTCTGCATTTTAACTCTGCAACAACCAGCCACTTTAAGCCCTTTAGAATCGGATATATAAGGATGTTTATGCCTTCCAGTGAAATTAGGTGAGTCCCACTGGCACAGAAACCTTGAAATTTCCCAGGAACCAGCTGCAGGAACCACTCTGTGTGGAGTGGAATATGGAAAGTAGGTGCCAAATAGCACATTCAGTGGGAGTTATCAGCCATGAAAAGTATCATGTCAAAATATAGCAGAGACCAGATAATGCAGAGAAGAAAAGAATAAAGGAGCTAATGGCTGAACACAGCAAAGACCTTTTGGGAAACTACATATGCTGTGTAAGTGCATCATTTTAGCAGTGGGAAAAAAATAATTACAAGAGATTACTTGCTAATAATGTATCACTTTCTAATTCACATTGCCTCTGGGCACCAGCTTCATGTAAATCCTTGCTAATTTCATACATAGGTACTATAGAAAGCAACATGTGCAAGCCTAAAAACTGGTGGTCATACTTGGGAGGTCTATTCTATGGTATACTATATAAATCACTCAGACTAGTCATCTACAAACTGCCCATTTTGTACTCAGGTTGCCTTTTTAATCACTTCAAAACAAAACAAACAAGAAAAACAAACTTGGACCACACTTATGGGTTGTCACACATCTCAGAGCACGTAGGTGTGCATGCTGCAGGACCACCTCAAAAAGTCAGGCACATTATCCACCAACATCCCAGAGGTTCCATCATTAAAAACCATCACAGGCACATCCAAATAGGTTGTGCATTCAGACCAGTAGCAAAGTGAATTTTCCCACAGGGATGCTTGAAAGAAAATCATGATTTTAATAAAGACACAAAGGCTTTCCTTAACAACTTTTATTACAACAACAGCAGCAAGTGAAACTTAGAAGTTACATAAACAGTCATGTGCTAGAGTGCACTCCATCCTCCATTTTCCTTTTGCGATTTCTGTGACCTATAATAGGTAAGCAGCACAAAGTCACTGTCCTCTTTCAGTGGAATTTCTGCCATGCTCAGTTATCAACAGGATGATTATTCAACCCTTGACCTCATCACAAAATAGTCTAGCAGTGTTGCTGGTGTTTGAACCAAATTTCACTACTGCAGGATGACCTAGAGAGAGCAGCACAGCTGCAAGAAGGAACTGCCAGAAAGCCAGAGCTATTCTGTTCTGTCCTTCTCCCCTGTGTTTAAGATCTGTGAAAATGCTCACACAATTAGACAGGAAAAGAAACCCTAGGCAGGGCTCTATATTTCATCTCCACATATTCTAAAATAATGATTTTCGAACTGGAGGGAAGGAGGAAAGGGAAAATAAAAAGTCACAGCTTTTAGAGACAAGGCATGTATTTTATCCTTATTTTAGGATTTTAGGATTTTAATTTTATCCTTAACCTAAAGATGCTTTAACAATCCATTTCCAATAAAGCCACAGAATATTCAATTAGCCATTTCTCTGGTACTGCTTTAAAAGCAAGTAAGTAAACAACAACAACAAAACACGCGAGGCTCCAAGACCACAAGATGACACAGAAACAGTTTAAATAAATACTTCACAGTAATTGCAACTCCTCAGGATGTTTTGTCCACATGCACCTAACTGTGTCACTACATTTGTGTCACCAGAGCACACAGAAGTCCCACACACTGAGGTTTGCCAGTTGCTAGTCAATTATAAATAGACAAAATGCATGTAGAGCGCCTCCCAGAGGCAAAATCCAAGAGGCATGGACCCCAAGGAAGGAGGAAGGCAGGATGGACTACCAAGAAAGCACTTCACAGTGAACTGAGAACTGCCTTTACTTCCTTTCCCTCAAAGGAGAAAAATTCTGTGGTGGAAGGGAAACAGAGGCAAACACCTTTCATTTTCTGTCTCTAGTCACAGAAAAAAAAAAAATCAAATAGGATTTATTACCATCCCATTACCATACCAAAAAGATGCTTCTTTTACTAGCTTGTATGGGAGTGCATCATTTCTCCTGAAGTGAGCTGTTAGTATTGATGAAGATTGTTTGCAAACCAGGAACTACAAACTCCTATTGATGGTGAGTCTGACCTTACCTCAAAAAAGATGTTCCTCAAAACAGAACTCCTACTATGATGTGTATTTGACAACTTGCCTCCAAGAAAGGTTAACTATTCCTCTGTTCTCGGAAACTCTATATTTAACTTCCACTTTTTGTTGAATGAACTCAGTTTTCCTAGGATAAAGATGAGTTGCTAGCCTCCCAGATAAGAAGCAGCTACCTGCTTTCTCTCCTTCAGTGACAACAAGAAGATGCCTTCACACTGTAGTGTAACTCTATGAAATGGCCTACCCTAATCTCAGATAGCTTTAACTGTTGAGGAGAGACAGAGTAATAGTACAGGAATACATCAAAATTAACTGCATTATGTAACTGAAACTGTGCTCAAGGCTAAATCTAAGTATTACCTTGCATGCTTGAAGCAGGATAAGCAGTTATTCAGAACAAAACCTTATACTCTCAATGTCAAGAAAGATAATTTGGGCACTGTGGTCAAGGTGCCTTTGTCTGTTAAAGCAGTCTCTCTTTTACAGAAACTGAGCAAAATATCACAGCCAGCCTTGCTGAAAGTTCCTTCCATAGGCCCCTTTGACCATCCTATGGAAATCTATATTTGAGTCAAGACTCACCTTTCATAAAGCACCATGCAGTTAGTTGATTTATATGCTATGGGAATATGGCCAACTGAAAAAGCTGAAGTGTGTATATTAATAGATCAAATAAATTCACCTTTTTAGTCTGATGAGGGAAAACAAAAAGGAGAGAATATGATTAACTGCTTGCTACAAAACCAAACACTTTTTTAGTCATCAACTCCAGTCTTTGGAACCAGTCTCTAAAATCCCTCATCAGGAACTGCAGATTTCCACTGGTCTTTTAAAATCAGTTAAATTAAGACTCTGATAGAGTATTGGGAATTTAAGGATAAACTAAATGTGTAGGGGATCAGCTCTATTTGAAATGAAAAGCAGCAATAATGATATCAGATGGTTCAAGCAGTCCATTTGCAAGTTGGCCCAGAGAGGTACTCTGTACCTAGAGTAGTAGAGCATCATTTACCTCAGCATGCATTTAAAATAGGAGACCCATTTACATGTTTAGCACAATGCAAGATGAGAAATTCTACCTTTTCTTAGTTAAAGATTTAAAAAAATCCTAAAATTGTTTCCAGTTAGACAAACTTAATTCCGCTTATTCATTTGTTTACTTTATACAGATATTAATGACAATAGGTTGTTGCACTGAGAAAAGTATTAAACACCAAAAGGTAATAGAGAAGCATGCATCTCCAAAATATGACATTTCTGCTATCCTTAGTACATAAAAAAACCTTAGAACATAAAGAATCTCATCCCACTTCACAGAATAGAAGAAATATTTTATGAATTCTCGAGACAAGCCTCTATTAGAAATGAACCCTAAAACAATTCTAGAAAACAGTTTGAAGCTGGCTAAAGCCAAAAGATCTCTAAATGACAGAACTTATTTTTCACTCTAGATCATATTATTGCAGGGGATAATCAGAGGAATGACAAATGATGAATATAGGAACCCCATAAAGTCACCTCTGAATTAAACACCATGACTGAGAAAAGAGATTTCATATCCTTGGCAGCTTTAATGTCTAGATTAAGAAATTTTGGGCAGAATTATAAAACTGCCCTATCTTAAACACAGCCTACCTGAAAATTAGAGGTTTAGTTACTGGAAGGTCCTTCCAAATGGCTATGGTATTAGTTTGACTGTAGGATGTAGTCTTCTATTTGAGGTAGAAGACATCTAGATCAAGACTTTTTTCTGACAATATCTCAGGCTGAAATCATCTCTAACTTAGAAAAAGAGAAGGAAAGAAAAAGAAAATGAAAACTATGGTCAAGCTGAACAATTATTAAGACCTCAACTAGGGATGTATTCCAACCCTCTAAACCTACCAGCATACTGTTCTGTTTACATTAGAGAAGTTCCAGTTTCTTGAACAGCTAGAGAAACCTGAAGGATCACATCATGCTAATAAGCTATCTAAAGAGAAAGATCAATAAGAACCTTAGTTCTTTATTCTTCTCCTCCTTCTGAAAGCAACAGAGAAATAAAGGTATCTTACAGATTTCCAGAGGTAAGCCTCTGCCTTGAACAACTTGACTAAGACCAGTAGAATTTTGTTCTGCACACCTTAAATTGCTATTCTGCATGTGATCATCAATCTCATGGACTAAGCCTAGCATGCAGTTTAGAGGATTTATCTGCTGACTGGATGGTTCAACGCATCCTGAAGTGATTCTATTCTTCTTGGCTGTCAGTGGGACACACAAGACTTTGGCAAACACTGGAAGGACATGGGCAGAAGCACCTAAACAGAAGTCACTTTTATGTAGTAACCCTTCATAAGAAAAGAAGCATCCATAGCAAATCTGAAGGAGGACTTTGAGCCTGCATAATAGTTTTTCATATCATATGATATACGATGTAGGTGTCAAAAAAGGCAGGAAGGCTTTTCTTTCTAATCTTAATTTATCATGCTAACAGATCAAATTAGTGGTTCAGTGTATTTTGCATGATATCTACATTCTCTCTTATTGAGATACATCTACAAACTGTCTGCTCTTATTCACTCAGAACCTTCACCGCCACCAATTCACCTTAATTAAAGCCTACACCTGACCTGCCACTGCCCCTGCACTGTCTGCAGCTATAGCTGTCTCAACTCTTTACTGTATCCTAATTGCCTGGAATGTATTGCAAGTCTCAACACAACCACAACCCCAACAGCAAAAAGTAGGTACAAGCCTACTTATAGGTACCCAACAATTTATATCAGCCAAGAATAAAACAATGCGCTAAGGCTACATATTATTTAACACTGAGGTACCTTGATATATGCAACTCATGTTAATGCAGCTAGTCATTTGAAACTACCAAGGTCACCACAGCAACATGATATTAGTCACACTTCCAGTTGGGAAGGAAGCGAACAAGAAGTTGCAACTGCCAATTCAATGGGCAAAAAGAGCTGACTGAAGTACGGAAAGCGTCCAAACACACCACTTTGCTGCATACAAACAATCTGCAATGAAAAGAAATCACAGCTGCGATTTATCACTACAACCTAGGAATGGCACCCAATTCACAAAATTGTTCTAGCATCACCTGAGAGGCAGGAATTGATCTAAAAGCTCCAGGTAAAAGCAGTGAAGCTGCTACCATCAGCTAAGATGTGCGGAGTCATTCCAAACTTTCTTATGAGACATACCATTGACCAAAAGGCTAATATAGGCACCAAAACCACGCTGGCCGATTACCTGCTACTTCACCCATTCATTTCAAGGAGCTGCTCTTATGTGTCGTACACACCATATAGGATCTGTGCCCTTGTGTAAGCAATCGAGATTAAATTTACCATAGCTACCACAACACTATCAGAAAAAAATGTCTGCTGAGGTTGATAAATTGGTCAATTATCTGCTTCCTTGACTTTTATTCCTGTGTAAACGTTTTCATCCTTATATTACGAGTACCAACACTTACGCGATGATGATCAGTACGTTGCCAAAAACAACTGTTTAAACTACTAGGAAATCCTTAATTACTATAAACAAGATTACAGCACACTTATTAAAAAAAAAAATCCAAACACCATAGTCATAGCTCCAGAAAAAAAAAGCTCCCTTGCTAGCATTATTTGAGGCTGCTTCCTCCACGTTCACTCTTACTCAATGCACAAGTGAACCCTCCTTCTCTCAGCACACCTGAATGCCACCAGCAAAAGCACCTGCTGTCATCGCTACCTCCCTGCAGGGCTGAGCATATGAAAAGGATGTGAAGTTGCCCGTCTCCTTTCAACTCCTCATATCAAGTCCAAACTCCCCTCCCCACAAAGTCCCTACCAATGACATCCGCACTATAAAATGGGAAGGGATCATTAACAGGAAAGAAGGTGAACACAAGGAAACAATGTTACTGAAGCACTGTAGTTACCGACTTCATCTTCAAGGCAGGCACGCTTTAGTGTCCCTTCTGGGACTCTGAAGAACAGTCCAATCCTCAAAGGTGCAATAAAAGTAGGGGAAAAACACAGAAGGCTGTTATCCTTGCCTAGAAGCAGTGAACTGGTTTAGGCTCAAGACGGGACTATCAAATCTATGGCAAGGCAAAAGCACATGATCCCATAACAGCAGATTTATTGAATAGACTGAAAGAAGCTGAAATCAAAAGAAAAATGAAATAGGTTTCTTCCTGTAGACAGAGAAGTTATTAAATCCAAATCACCATGCAGAAAATCTGTTTTCATTATCTTTTGAAAGGCAAAGTCAAATTTCGGAGGTGAGAAGGGCAGAAATCTCACCAGGATTTTTATAGGCCCAGAATAACTTAAAAACATGAGGAAAGCTCTTAAAAATTTTTAAAAGCACCGTAAGAACATATAGCAACATCCAGAAGATACATAGCGATTTCAAAGAATAAAAGGGTTTTTGGGGGGTTATTTTTTCTGCTTCTCTCTGTTCCCCAGAAACCTGCTATCCAGATAGACAATTTCAGCCCTTGTTACATGGGTTTCCCTGATAATCTGCTCAGTGTATCATATCTACAGCACATCTAATCAGGCTCTTTCTTGGGCTGAACCTATGTTTTCTTCTGTCACACATGCCTAGGACAGCAGGCTAGCTCCCTGACTGAAAGTCCTATGAGCTAATCAAACACAACAAAAGAGATGCTGAAATTCCTGATCTTTCTCACACAAGAAGAAGGTTCTTAAAAGCACTTGCAGCTGTCCAATCACTGTAATAGAAAACAGAGGTCCAGGAGACACACGGGTGAAAGAAGCTTCCTAAGTCCTATAGAAGAACATGGTATTTCTGGTCTTCTTTCTCCATGAATACTGGTTCCAATACTGCAAGCAAGGCCAAAATTGCATGTAATCATAGGAAAGGCAACCTTCACTTTTTGTCTTGTGCCCAAGAAATTAAAATCATAGTGTGTCTTCTCTTGAGCAGTTCCAAATAAATTCTCATTCCATTAACTTCTGAAACTGCCAGTAGTCTTCAGGCAGTGACACTGATAAAGTAGTGATATTACCAAAATGAAAAATAGGTATTTCTACTTCCCTATCTATAGAAAAAGGCTGACCAATCTACTCTAGCTGCTCTGGAAAACTTACTGCAAATACTTACTGGCAAACACTGAAAAAAAAAAAAAGAATAGTGATAAAACCAGTGATTATATCACAAGCAGTTCTTGTCCTAGAGAAGGAAAAAAAGGAGGAAAACTGATTCTTGTGAGTGCAGTAGAACAGCTGTGAAACTTTCTTTCAATAGGCATGAAGAATATCTGACAAGAAATTTCTGTTGAACCAAAAGTGAAAAAAAAAAAAGGAAAAAAAAAAACAATTCCAAAATGCTGGAGTCCTTCTGAGCCTTCAAATACCCCCTCAAACATCAATATAACCCAGAAAGCTCTGTCATTGAAGATTGGTATTTCTTTAGACTGGGTCTAGGACTCCTGGTTGTGAAAAACATCGTAAACACCATAGTTATAATTTACTGCACCGGAAAAATAGCAAGAGAAAAACTCTTACTTCCTAAATGCATTTTTTTGTGTCCTGAGCACAAAGTTAGTCCAGCCACTTTCTAAGGGCTAGTTTTAGGGTAGGGAAGAAGAGCAGAGTGTCTCTCTGCCTATCACAAATATCTCTGTTGCTGACGAACAATGGCTCACTGCTCTTCACATAAACCTAGACTAAGGAACATACTGGAGTTTGAAAAACTGTCAAAAGTTTTTGCATTTGCCTGTCTCACTGATCCCATGCACTGTTGTGCGTTCTGACTTGCACTTTCTTCGCCTTAGTCAGCTCAGTATTTCCTGTTCTCTTCTCCAAGCACAAAAAATCTTGAATTCCTAACAGTCCCAATGGCATTCTGGCAAAAGCAATCTCCTCCACACAATCATGAAGAATCACTACCCCTATATATTCAATAATCCAGATGCTCCTATTCAGTTTATGCATGGGGCCAGATGCTCTTCTGTGTGATATCTGAGTATTTTGCAAAGGAGAAACACATCATGAGCCTTTACAGCCCCTCAGTTCTCCCTTGTGCCTTCTAATCTTGACTCAGCCTAGGTCAGAGCAGCCCAGGAAAGGTTCGTCTACTGCAGCTGGAAATGGCTGCTAACTTGGAATTAGTGGATTCAAGTATGTTCCAGCTGTGGCCTCTATATCCAACAGTCTAGTCATGATTGCAGTGATATGGATAAGAAATATTATTTCCCCCCTAGGAACTGCCCCATGCAATGAGAATCCCCATCCAGGTCTTATACACATCTGCATCATCTGAGTAGCACAAGGGGGAACCAGAAGAAGGTTGTAAAGCTAGTGGTCTATTGCTGATAAGCGATACCAAAAAGTAGTTTAAAAATAAAAGTAAATGAAACTCAGTCAAGTCATCTTAAACTATTCTATATTGAAGCTGGGAAAGCAGTAGCAGTAAATACTGTGAACTTTATTTTCCTGTTACTAAAATCCAAAAAAAAAAAAAAAAAAAAAGCACCCAAAACCCTCCCACACTAGTTACTTAAAACATTGTTTCTTAGAAAAGTACCATTAAAATATTGGGAATTAATGTCCCAGAATGCTTTTATGAAGGTTAAGTGATTAGTAAAATAAAAGAAACAACTGTCTGTTACCCCAGTAGGTAGACAGCAAAAACCAAAACAAGGGAAGCCTCAGATCAAGCTGCTACAACATCTTTAATTATCCCCACTGTGGGGTTGTGTTTACAACCTCTATCAAGGGGTCACAAGAACTAAGGGGGAAATTCACAATTTTTATTTTTAACTAGTTTCTGTTTATTTTTGCTATATGCAGCTTCACCTGCTCTATTTTTGGTAAATAATGTGGCCCTGATTAGCCATTTTACTCTGTCCCTTTACCCACTCGAGATACACTATGTACACTATGCTTCTGACTGGTTCAGAAACAAAGAGTTTAGTTTTTAGATACTGAAATTATTCCTTTCTACAAATCTCACAGAAATCTAGTTCCCTATAATTTATTTTTTCCTCTCTCTTGAAGTCGGATTAAAACAAGACAAATTATAATCTCTGTGTTTCTAATTCCTCCCACAAAGATGATGTTATGGTAACGTATCTAAGGGAAGCCTCAAGAAGTGTTTGTTTTGTCGTGCTGTGTTTGCTACCAAAGACAGCTGCTTTCTGTGTCCCTGAGAGGATTGCTTGGGGTTAACAAGCAAAGCCAAATACGAGAGGATTAGGAAGCTGGTCATAGTCATAGGCTAATACAGCAAAGCAGACCTTTCCAGGTGGAATAAGACACTCCTCACTACCACATATATTGTTTAAGACACTGTCTCAGCTTTCAACTTCAGAAAAGTCAAAGGTCACATAACAAATGTGAAAACGCTGAATAAAAAGTATTCATTCCTCAAACCTTGCTTTATTTTGAAGGGATTTAGATTTCTGTACCAAGTTGATGGTACAAGAAACTAATGCTATGGCTACTTAGGGCACCCAGAGCATAAATAGCAGTTTCTACACTCTGCCTAATGATCCCACCTAAAATCCTGATGCAGAGGAAAAGTTGGAAGTGGAGGGGAAGTTTCAAGTCCACGTCCATGTCCATTCCATCACTGTCTTTTCTGCTGAACCAATACACAACTGTGCCAATGGCAGGGGGATGTGATTTTATTTTTTTAAAGTACATTTCTTGGCTGAAAACTCTGTAGGCTTTACCAACACATTTTATGCAGGCTAGTAAATGCCTTCAAAGACAATAACTCTGATTCTCCTGAGACTATATCTATACTAAATAACGCAGTGCTGTGTAGCATTATCTGAACTAGCTCGAGTATACCCAGAAGTATTATAGCCGAATTAACCTGGGTAGACTGTTGTGATAACTGCCTCCCGTACACCAGGTACTTTATTTACAGCTTGCTGTGTTATCTTGGTGTGGCATAGCACCATGCATGAAGACTTGCAAACAATTATGGTGAAGTTTATTTAAACCTTTCAGGCAATGTAAAAGTACCTCAGAGTAAGCAGAAGAGACCCCTTCAGAGTTATTCAGTGTGCAAAGAACTCCCTTTGGCAATGCCACATTGACAAAAGGATGGTGTCAGCTCTTTCTTTCCAGAACAGAGCAGGATGAGAGTCTGTGGGCAGCAAAAATTGGAGCAGCTCTAGGCCATTTTGCTTCCACTGATGACTGAGAAGGATTCTTCATGGCCTCTGAGTACTAGAAATACAAAGGCAGACAGTGGAAAAATCCACTCCAGGCACAGATAAAGGAATGGATCCTCAGGCACTAAAGGCCAGGTCTAGATTTGACCAAGTGGTCTGTAAGAGCAGAGATTCTGCCTGTGTTTCAGGAAAGCCATGAACAGCCGCCAACACCTGCTGCTATCTAAGCCCACTTGTCCTCTTTGTTTCTTACCTACTTCTTACTGCATGATCATCTAGCTTTGGGATATGTGTTTCCATTTTAATTAATCTCAGATAAGCTATTTTTTTCCTCAATACTAACATCTGTTAGTAGTACTACTGCACGAGTCAAATGTGGCTTAAAAAGAATACCCATTCATTAATGAAGTTAACACATAGTGAGCTTTCATTAAGCTAAGTCCTCATCTCTTAAAGCTATCAATTTTTCAAATACATTTTTCTAGGACTACCTAGCTATTTATTTTAAGGAATTCACCAGAACAGTTATTTTTGCCTTGAGAGAGCACAAGCCTTACTAACTCTAACAGGGTTCCCAGGTCCGGGACACATCCAAACATTTATTTAAAACGGGAAGCCGCAATTTTAAAGTAAGCCTATGCCCAATCTTCTCTCTTACAGAAACTTGAAGGTGGAGCTTTTACTCTCATAGTTAAAAACAAACAACAACAAAAAAACATGCAGAGGGAAAAAGCTGTTTGCAATGAAAGCCCCGGGAAAGCAGCAAAACACATGCAAGCAGCAAATACCAGCTAAAGGCCAACTTTGGACCCTCTCAAGCATTTTGTAAAGACAGTAAAACTGCAGAGGAAGGGACTAGGTAAAATTCAAGGAACTTATAACAGTAGATTGCTTTGACTAGTTTCTTTTTTATTTCCACCCTATAAAGATACAGTCTCAAATAAAAGAAATGAAATAGTGCAATTGCTTGAAACCTGATTTCACTTTCTGAAACCATCAGCTAAATAGCACATCACAGGACCTTCTCACTTGGTACCTTTCATTCTTAGCACAACTTATTCTGAACAGCAGCTAAGTTATCAGCCTTGCACAAAAACCTTTGTTCTCTTGGTCTGCTTTTACTAGTCACACTTTTGCCCCTCCACTTCCATGCCCACTCCCAAAGTGCTGAAAAGAAAGAGGGAAAGGACTTCCTATGAAGTCCTTTTTATTTTCCAATTTTTCTTTCTTTTCTGCATATTTCTCCAAAAAAAACCCAAAAACCAAATAGCGTAACTCTTTTGATGATTTCAAAGTAATTGAATTTTGACTCCATGTGGGAATACTTACAATTCCGCTTGTCCTACAAAACAGAACAGGTATTTCATTCGTCTTAACTTGGAATTTGCCCATTCAGTGTAATTATGCCACAAACGGGTAATCTTGCAAGGTGGGAGAAAATTTAGGACTATAATTACAAAACTGACAAGCCAGGGCTGAGCCTCCAACACGTTCATGGCCAGGACAAAGACCAACCTGCAAACACCAATGAAGGTACATCAGGAAAGAGAAGACTGTCTTTGGGAACATAATACTTCCCAAATTACAATCCTGAGTCTGTAAAAAGACAAACTAAAAAACAAGGTCTTTTGTGAGCTTAAAGAGGCACATTGCTGAATGCTTCATATCATTAGCCACAATGCAGTGCATATGTGCAGATCCAGTGCTGACTGTACCCTGCAGCAGGCATCCTCTCAACTGAAGTCTGAGTCAAGCCTCAGTATTATTATTTAAAATTTAAAAGACAGGAAAAAAAGAGCAGACATACTCTCAAAACCAACAAAAACCTTTGGAAAAAGTAATAATATTCACCTTGTTGAATTTTTTCTTTCTTCAGTCCAGTATCTCCAACTAGTCTTTATTTCACAAAAATACAAGTTGTAAAAGTGAATCAAAAGATGAGTATTGCTTTGCGGGGGAGGCAGAAAGAAAGAGGAATGTAACTCCCTTTCCTCCTTGAAAATCGGAGTCTATGACACTCTGTTACCTGCATTGAAGTCCAGGGTTATTGTATAATACACTGATATAAAACATGACAGTAGATACTTCAGCCTTCATACACCATTACATGCACAAAACATGCACAAAATAGTGTATCAGAAACAGGAGAAAATATTATTTACAAGATATACTTTTAAAATATGACTCTGGAAGAGTTTAACTAAGCTGTAGCAATAAAACGGACCCTGGAATAAGCCAGATTAGCTCTCCATAACCATTTGAACTAATGTCTACATTATGATCCCTCTGAAATGTGAAAAAAAAAAGTTCTCTCTATGGTTCTTCATGATAAATCACATGCCTTCTGAAGCTTCATGTTAGAAAACCTTTTAACTTCTAGAAAGTCCTCTTTTGTAGGTCATGCTCTCATTATCTTGCTCTGGGATCTGGTCTGATTAAATTATAGGAAATTACTAATATTTCACTTTGAACAGCCAGCTCCTCCTGGCTGTTGTTCTTCTTTTTTAAACTTAATTCCTCCTACTCCTGTCTTCTTACATATGAAAGAGACAACAATCATGCGGTTCCAAAGATTAAGTTGTATTCTTTCTTCATCTATTTAAAAATGTAAAAATAAATTTGCTTTCTGTTTGCACATTCCTACATCTCCCATTCCAAAGTTTTACCTTTCCAGAGCAGCTTTTCTTGATTGTGCAATCAAAAAGTTTGTGCTTTACAACCTTTTGCATCCCTACCTTCTCCAAAAACTAACTCAAAAGAACTTAAAACTTAGCCAGCTGCGCACCGCTGGCTCTTCAGAAGTTCATTTTATACTCCAACAGCGTGATTTATTAATGCTTTGTACAACACTAAGTCATACTCTACCATTGTGTGACTTCAGACAAGTGACAGTCTTATGCAAAAGTAGACTTTGTAGCATGCAAAGACTAATTGCATGCTACATTGGTCAGTGAGACCAAGACTTCAAGAAAAAATAAAATCCGTAAAGGGAGAAGTTATTTGCAAGAATTCTGTAACCTCTTCACTGTAATGAAAGACACAAAGTATGATCGGTGTTTTCAGGTAGAGTACTATGGATGCTACTCCATCTACCAGAAGGCTGCTGTTCATTTGAAAGGTGCATTACAGTACCATCAGGAAAACCATGAGTTAGCAATGAAATTATTAACCTAATAACGCTAAGAATAATAATTTTCCCTGCATGGATTCTCTTGTCAACAATGAGGCATATCATGATCCCCGCAGTGATGAGAGGTTAAAAATAGTAAACAGAAAGTGCTAAAAGCTTTTCCCTTGCACAAGTAATGTCTGCTAGTGAGGTGAAAAGCACTATTAAAAGAGAAAGACTCCTGTTGCTGGTAAAAGCCTTTTGATTTAGAGACAACTTCTGAATGTAGAATGATGGAAAATAATTTTCTGTCATTGGAGTATCTTTTGAAAAATTTGTCCAAAACACCCTCCTTACTATCCAAAAGTCTCTCATGAAGCTGCAGAAATAATGAGAAAAAAAAAGCTTTAAATAATTCCAAATTTACTTCTCTATCGGTATTCCCTTTACATTCTGACGATACCATCCAGTAATAAAAATCCATATAATAAAAAGCTTCACAAAAGTTGATTTTTATTTTTTACTCTATAGAAATAGTGGAAAACTACAATAGTGTCAGAAATGTCTAATATTACACCTTATCATGAAGGCAAAAAGACTTATGCCCCCTCCCTCCCACAAATCTAACTTTCAGTATTGAAACTAGTCTATTATTATTACTTGGTCTCCTTCTTTAACAAAAGAAATCCAACAGAAAATACCGTTACAGTTTGTCCTAAAATAAGGCACTCTTCAGACAAAAGTACAGTTCAAACTTCTGAATGCAGCATCCCATTTGGCCTGATACTCTGTAGCAAATGCAAGCTCTGGATACAGGATATCATGACATTCATTCACAAAGTGCACTGCTGTTAAGCCTTTGGGACAGAATCAAATCCACACAGTACTGCCTGCTACACATAAGACTAGATGGTAGTCTACATACTGAACACCTGCTTGCAACCTTCAAAACTTTCCAAAACTTTATTTTTTCAGGCTAAAAACCTCCATTCCATACTTGTGCACTTCAGAAAAAATACTGTTTCACAAACTCCCAGAAAACTGCGGTGTAAGATAGGTTGAGAAGTGAGGCAGTAGGGAGAAAGTCAAGAGAGACAAACGGTATTTATATATGCATATTTGAAGGTATTGATGCTAATTCAGCTGCTTCGGGATTTGGATTTTTCCTCAATTATTCAAAGTACTGAAGTAACTGAGAAAACAAAACTAACACACATTAAAGAAAGCACAAAATGCCTTTAAACAGTGTAGTGAAAAATGAATTGACTGCTTTAGCTGATCTGAATTAGGTGCGTTCAAATATAATCATAAGACACGTGTGTAGTGCACAAATTTTAACTTACAAATCTAACACTACCATGGCAAAGGGAGGTTATGCTGCCCTAGTATTTATGCAGGAAATGAATTAGCCATTGTCGGTCAAGGAATTCCTAAACCTCTTTCCTCACTCACTTATACCTAAAAGCAAGAAGTACTTTGACTTTCTCTTGTATTTCATAGTCTTTCAGTAAATATACTCATCTAAGATGCTGTAAAAAACATAACTTCTTTACATGTAGAAACTCCGCTTAAATATCTGTTAATTCAACATTTCAAATGACCCACTCACTCCATCCAACTTCAAGGCTCACCCAGTGTTTGAGCTGGGGGGGTGGGGGGGAGGCAGACTAGATGACCTCCAAAGGACCTTTCCAATCTAAATTATAAAGAACTCCTCTGACTGAAAGCTCTGCCTTAAATCTGCCCTTTTTAAGCAGATGCCATGAAAACAGTACTATTGCTTTTAATGTCAACCCTTTCTTCCCCTGCAATCATGAAGTGTCAGTATCTTGCAATTCACTTGAAGCAGCTGAAATAGTTTCAACAGTCTGGTACAATACTAGTAAACCCTTTTACAGAAAACTTCATCAGGGCACACATTTTGGTAGCTCAAGCTTCCCTTTTCAAGTTACCTCTAAATTTACACAAGACTTGACCTCAGTGGACAATGTACAGAAGAACGAAATCAGGGTCTTAATCAGGAGGCACTGTATACTTCTGTTTCAAGCTGTGTTACAACATTTTTCAGGTGCAATTCGGGGCACACAATGTAAGAAAATAATAAGGGCCTAGAGATCTTGCAAACACACCTACCTAAGCTACATCCAAGTCCACAGCTCTTGTTCCAAATAACTACACTTGTTACGTTACATGGAACTCTTTGTAACAACATTTTATTATTTATTTCCAAACCAATCGGAGCAGAGTCCAAAATATCACAGAGTAACACATTGTTCAATAAAATACTACATATGACAAAACCAGCCACCCAGTCAGGTACGTGAGAGAGTATTCATGAACTTGCAACCTGTAACATACTTAAGACTGAATCACAGTGTAAACTCTGCAGTGGGGCAGAGTTAACTACAGTAAAAGCCATCTTCTTTCTAAACATGCATCATGTACTTAATATTTTTCTGCTATTGTTAACATGTTAAAATGAAAAACATACGTGTTGTTTTTCTAAAACGGTACTGCTAAAAAAACAGCAAGGATTGGAAAATAAAAGCTCATTTCACGTGAAGTACCCATTAAAACAACGTATTCCCCCCAAAAAGCAAAAAACTACAGCATTTTCATATACATTGAAATGAACTTATTGCCATTTTGTGAATCTGCAAAAGATAGCAGAATTCCTACAACTTTTCCTGAAGTATCAAATATATTACTATTACTGCTAAAAAGTATCTCTAAATGTAAATAAATAAATCTCACTTTAAAAAGTAGCGTCAGTGTGGGACAGGTAGTATAGTTTCACACAGTAATAAAAAAAAAATAAAAAGTTAATCCAAAAGAACTGCAAATTAGACCATGTATTAAAAAAAAAAAAAAAAAAAGAAAGAAAAAAAAGAGAAAAGGGGGGGAAAATTGAAAAAAAAAAGGGACGGGCCAGCGAGAGAGAAAGAGAAACCGCTCTGCACAATGCAGGCGCTTGTTCCCCGGCTCCGGAGAAGCCGTGACTTCTTCCTGGCGCAGGCGGTCAGGAGGTCGAGGCGCGGGGAGACCGGCGGCAGCCGGGGCGGGGGCAGCAGAGCCCCAGCCGGGCCAAGCCCCACATCCCGCGTGCGGCAGCGGCCCGCTCGGGAGAGCCAAAATGGAGCCGGGCTGCACGTCAGCGCGGGCAGGCAGAGGGCAGCCGCAGCAGGGCAGGGGCAAGGGCAAGGTCAGCCGCCAGGCCGCCCGCTCCCGCCGCCTCCCGGCCAAGCCGCCCTTCTCGCCTCCGCCGCTCGCGGAGGGCCCAGCCCCGAAACGCCCCTCCCAAGGCCACGCAGGGCCCCGCGCGCCCGGGTCTGGCCCCTGCCCCCGGCGCCGCCGCGCGGGGGGAGCCGCCACCCGCAGCGCCAGCGCGGCCCCTCTAGCGGGCGCGCGCAGCGAAAGGGCTGCGCGGGGGCCACGGAGGTGGGGGAGGGCACAGCTCCAGCCCGGCTGTGCGCCGGCTCCAGCGGAAAGGAGGAGCAGAGAGAAACACTTGCGGAGCTGCCAGCCCCCTGTCCCCGTCCGCCCCCCGCGCCGACACTGCAGCCCCAGCTCGTGTGGCAGCGCCCCCGGGGCCGCGGAGAGCGGCGCCTTCCCCCGCATCCCCCGCCGCGCGGCTGCAGCAGCGCCCCCCGCGCCGGGGCCGCCCTGCTGAACTCGCCGTGACCGAGTCCGCAGCTCCGGCAGCGGCGACTCCACCACCCCCGCCCCGGGCCAGCGCGCAGGAGCCGTGGGCGCGCGCGGAGCAGATGTGCCCGAGACGGGCTCGTGACCCCTCCGGCCACCCTCAAAGCAACCGCGGGGCCAAGCAGGGGCAGGGTATTTTTAGGTCCCTTTCCCTCCCTCCTGCCTCTCAGGAGCTGCGGAGCGCTTAAAGGGGGTGGGGGGAGGGAGAAGAAAAGAGAGAAGGAGAAAAGTTAACTGTCTTGCGAAGAGGGGAGAAAATAGGAAGGGGGGAGAGAAGGAGCACGGAGAAGGAGGGCAGGGTGAGCCATGTCAGGGAACGGGTGTGTGTGTGTGTGTGTGCGCGCGCGCGGGGTGCCCGCAGGCGGCGAGGAGGGGGATGCACTTTAGCCCTGTGCTCTGCTGCTCTCGTCTGGGGCAGCGCCGCTGAAGAGCGAATCTCGCCCGCCTCGCCTGACCCTTCATTTCACTGCGGCCAGGAGGAGCTGCGCTCCCGCCGCCGCCTCTCCCCGCGCCGCAGGGACCTCGCCTGCCACGCTCTGCCCCCCCCCGCGCCCTCCCCCGCCGGTGGCGGCGGCCCCGGCGCCCCCGGGGTGCGCTGGGCTTCGCGCGCGGTGCCCCTGCCGGGGCCGCCGCCGCCGCCGCCTCCCCCTTCGCGGTCCGCCCAGCGCCGCCGCAACCTTTAGCCGGGGACGGACCTCGCGGCTGGTTCCGCGCAAGACGCCAGCAGCCGTTTCCCCTCTCGCCGCCCTCCCCTCCAGTGCTAGCCCCCCTCCCCAACCCAATAAAACAGAGCCCCCTCCCGCCGGCCCCAACGAGAAACCCACACCGCCCCCCCCCAACACAAATGCACAATCACGGGCGAGGGGAGGGAGAGGGAGGAAAGGGCGAGAGACGCGAAGAAAGAAGGGGGGAAAGGAGAGAGAGAGGAAAAATTAAAAGGGCACAAGGCTGTTCATCACCAACATGGCTGCCTTAGCTCAGACCTAAAAGAGGAATAACCCAGGCTGTGTCTTTGTCAGTTTCACCTCTGTAACCCTAAACTAATGCACGAAACGACGGAGGCGGCTGCAGAAGGGAAGGAGACGGGGAAAGGAGGAAGGAGAAAATGGAAAAGAGGGGGCACTTACGTGAAGAGAGGCGCTTGGGCTGCTCCTGCTTCCTCCTGGGCATTTTCCCCCTTTTTTCACATTCTCCTCCTTGGTTTAACGGGAGATCAAAAAAAGACCGGGCAGGAGGGGGGAGGAAGGGGGGCACGGGCAGGCACAAAGCCGGGCCCCCCGGGGGAGCTGCTGAGCGGGGCGGGTTTCCCTCTTCGCCGGGGGCGCGGGGGCTGCAGCCGGCTCTCCCGGAGCCCCCGCCAAGGGCTCGCTCCCTCCTCTCTCCTCCTTTTCCTCCCCCCGCGGTCGTGCACCTGGCTTGTCCCCGGTCGCAGTCTCCCTCAGTGGCCGGGACTGCGAGCGCGGCGGGCGGCGCAGCGGGGCGCGGGCTGCGCGGCGGTGCCGAGGGCTGCGCCCCGCGCGCCTCCC
>VWPW01012713.1:1435469-1446063 GCA_013389825.1 Crypturellus undulatus
AGGGCAGCGGCGGCGGCGGCGCTCCCGGCTCGCCCGCGGGCGGCGGGCGGGCGGGCTGGCGGCAGCGAGGCACACAGGGACACACGCACACACCGGCGGGCGGGCACACGCCGCACACACGCACGCACCCAGCCGGAGCAAAGGGGAAGGTGCCCCCACTCCCCGCGGCGCTGCGCGGCGCGGCGCGGCGCTCCGCTCCCTCTTCAGGGGTGCGCGGCACGGAGGATGCGCTGCCCCCGTCCCTCACCCGCTCCCCATGCGCTCTTAAAAAAGGGACAGAAAAAGGAGAGGGAAGGAAAGGGGGATTTCTGTGTCTCGACCAGTCTCACTCTAATTCCCTCACGTTCCTAGTAGTAAAGAAAATAAAAATAATGGCTGTTTTTAAAATTAGCACTTTTGTCTTCCTCTACCAAAAACAGTGCAAAGAGAACGCTTTAGTGTTTCTTGAGCTTGTGAAGATCCAATGTGAAGAGGCTAATTTTAATTGAACTTCAGTTTGGGGGAGGGCTATTACATACAGGTCTCTCCATGCCAAATTGAGTACATAAAATAGTCAGGAAAGGAAGGTGGGTAAGTTACTATGTGGACACACTGTTTTGGGATCAGCTTCTGAAAATTTCTAGTGCGTTTTTTAAAAAGTGGAAAAAATGCAAGCAGTGTGAAAATCACAACTCCTTGCTGGAGGGAGTGGGGGGAGGAAAAAAAAAAGATCAGGTCACCCCTAATGGTTGATTTAGCTGCTACATGATACTCCTACAGAGCACGCAGCAATCCGGACTTCTGAAATTTACTTTTCTTCCCACTGTAATGCAGGTATATGAAGCTTTATCCTGAAGCAATTTCAGTGTGCATTACGAACCCAGTACAGCAGTTTTCATTAACTGATACATACTTTCATTACTTCACAAATCACACATCTTTCTTCAAAGACAGACATGAAGGTGGGGGGGAAAATGGAAAAGGTACTGGGTCTCACTAAAGCACAAAAGGTACTTCGTGAAAGAGAAGTGTTCGCTTTGTGACTTGCAGTCATTTGGATAAAAGTTCACACAGAGGTTGTTAATGATTTAAACTCTAAAACCTGCTAACACAATTGAAGTAAAATGGTTTGAAGCATGGTTGTTTCATATAGCTCTCTCTTTGTGTGAGGAAACTTTGAACTTAGCAGAATACATAATCAAAATCATGCATCAGATGTTGCAAAAATAAATAAAGGCATTATTCTAGCATATATCTCCGTTAGAATTTTTTCTTTTTTCTTTTTCCTTTTTTTTTCTTTTTTCTTTTTTTTTTTGCTTTTGACAATCTGACTTATCATTTTATCACATGATATTTTATCCTAACTTCAAATAGTCTCTTAAACAACAACCAAAAAAAAATAAAACAGGTGGCCGCCTAAAAGATCTAGGCTGCAAGTTTAGTATTTTTTTTTTTTTCTCTAAACACTAAATTTGCAGCCTAGATCTTTTGAGCAGTTTACATATAGTCTTAATCACCTCACCTTAGAAATGTTTCAAATAACATCATGCTCATTTTAAAGTCACAAATGCCTTCTCTGGACTTAGGGCAGAAATAAAGATTAAAAAATATATTCCTGGAGAATCTCAGGTTCACTAACAGACACATGTGATTCTGAAGTTAAAACACACATATACACAGGAGCAACTTCTTTTCAATTAAGACAAAACACCTCCTTCAGCTAGTTTATCTTACAAGTAACATACTTCATTTTCATAACACAGTGCTTTAAAAAAATACAGAAGTAAAAAACAAAAAAAAGGGCTGGAGATTTTTGGGGGGCAGAGATGAATCCAAACAAATTCCTTACACCTGCTCATGACCAAATCTATTCTGTAACCAGCATAAGAATTCCCTCTGCACATCTAGGTCCTGGATCTGCATTTTACTCTCATGATTATGCCATTTTCTTGGAGATCTGTATACCACTAGTAATATCATCCAAAATTTCAGAGCAATTATTTACAACTGCTCACAAACCCTCACTTGACATACCTGGAACTCTCAGCAACGTAACTCTGTTAACTTTAATAGGGGCTGCATGACTAAACCTCTAATTAAATACCTTTCAGTGGCAACTGCATTGAACTAAGCCAGTTTTGCAAGCAATGACCATTTGCTCAAATGTTCCTGTTTTCATAGGAGGCCGCAAAGTAGCAGATTCAGAGAAGGGGAAAAAGTACTGGTTCTGTGCTGTTATCCACAGCTGCTGTGGCAGCCCTTCTTTAGGTGCTCTATCAGAGGAGGATGTAGGAAAATATTGCTTTCTGCATCATCACTCTTTCCACCTCTTATTCTACATGGATTTCTGGCATAAATTAATGCTGACATTGTCAGCATTAATTTACAATATGCTGATTTTTTTTCCCCTTCACCTTCTGAAACCCCCTTTAGGGGAGCTGAGGAAGCTGCAAAGACATTGCAGGAACACAACTCCTTGAAAGAGCATGGGGACTGACAAGCAACAGAGCAGCACTGAACCTCTCAGAGAATGACCTTGGTTTCAACAAACTGCCCAAGGTTTTGTCCAAGAGTTTAGAGGGCCAAACCGTAAGTCTCTTCCACAGTAGAAGAAATCCCAATGGTTGAATGAATTATCAAGGAGAAACTCAAGAAACTCTAAATTTGAGTATATAACCCAGCACAAGGAAATATTCCATATGGGAACAACTTGGTGCCTCATACCTATCCTAATTAATTGTATTACTCTAAATACTGTCCTATTCAAGATGTCCTATGCAGCCATTACAAGGAAAAACAAAGGCACATCTATCAGTGCTAACTTCACATTTTGTACACTAGTTTAAGGAAGAAAACTGATGATGTCATGCCATTTTAAAAAATTGTTTTACTTTGTATGTGTGGTGGTATAGTGGAAGTAAATGAGGTCAGCTGACCATACTTTTGACCATTTCTAGTCCAAACAAAAAACAGTTGCAGGTCTTCCACAGATAATATAAATAATGCATTACTTCTGCAGGTCCTCCTATTAATAAGTAATGACTGTATGGCACCTTCCAAACACCAAACCTAGTTACACATATGAAATAATTTCAGCCTCAGAAACCCCTGTTGAGCAAAGTAAATATTTTCTTCACTTACATGAGAAAAATGAATCAAATGGAGTAAATATGTTCTTAAAATTCTTGCCGCCCATCTAGCAACCAAACTGTATTCATATAATGTAACAAATCCTCGAAAACGCTGCTAACCAGACACCAAAAATAACTGACATCCTCATTTTATTTTTGAAACCTTAAGAGTTCTATTGCCAAGTTTAAATAAATAAATAAAATATAGTGAGTGGAAGAACAGAATATTAAGCAGTTCTCAGGCCTCTAATCAAACCACAGTAGTAGGCCACCTCTGCCTTAAGTACAGCCTATACAAAACCTGATGGTATAACTTAAGTATGCCAACTCCCAACAGGGAGATGCTTGGGCTTCACAGGTTCTCTTCCATGGTACTCCTATCTTTAATTTCCTGTTGAATATAGAAGGCAGCATAATTTGCCTACAGATCGTCCTTAATATCTGCCACCAAACATCCAATGTTTATCATTGACATTACACTATCTGAACCATACCTCTTAGAGTGATGCCCTCAATAGCCTAAACTTCTGGTTTTGGTATTTCAGTAACCATGAATCAGTCTTTCAAACAATTAAAATTTTATTAGAATCTTTGACTCTAAAGCATTTAAAGGACAAGGGGAAGCACAAATCCATAAGATAACAGTTCATGAATCCCATCCATATTTGCAAATGCTTTGTAAAACAATAAAGTTAAGCAAAAAAATTTCCAATAATCATGAAGTTAATAGCCAAGGAGACTACCAACCAGTTTCAAAAAGGCCAACAAACAAGTCATTTCCATCTGATGATTATCACCTTGGGACAGATGATAAACAGAGTGGGTGGTGTGCCTGCATAACCAGGAGATTGTAGGCCTTTCAGTCTCAGGCTGTAGTTTTGAAAAATGCACTTAAAGTCTCCTTCCCCAGAGGTTTTAACAGCATTTCCATCACAACCACCCCAGAAATGAACAGCAACAACATGCAAGGCCCACATTCAATGAAGTATCATAACAACCAAAACAAGAGCTGGAACCTTGGAAACCACTGGCAGCTTATCTCACTCTTTAGCTGTCCATACCATGTTTATAAATGGAGAGTGTCTTTAACCAAGAGTGTCCCTCACTAGCAACAGCCTCACAAATCCTAGTACAGGCGTGCTGCCTCAGTGTAGAGAGGCACCAAGAAGAAAGTGTGCAAAATAATCTGTCTCTCTTATTTAAACTACAAATAGGTTTGTCAGTATCTTGCCCAAATCCTGGAAAACTGGCCCAAATCACTTTATAGTGATTTCAACACAAGCTGCTTTGGACTTCAGTGCAATTTTAGCATGTTAATACCCTTCACAGCATCTATATCATGTATATTGTCCAGCACACTGCCTAGGAAAGGCAATACAACTCCCAATTTCACCAAAAGAAAAGAAAGAAAGAAAGAAAAAATGATCCCCACTCACAATACTAGAATTTACTAACCTTAACTCCACACTGATAAACAATCCTACATGCTGCAAGCCAAAAACACACTGACTACAGGCACAGGGAAGGACTGTGTTAGTGATTGCATGTTTTTATTGCCACTCAGCTACTACTGTTTCTTCAGAGATTTACAGAGAAAGTTTTGTTATTCTTATCTTCCTGTAGGTACAGTTAGCTTTTCATTTCCATAATCCAGTATATTATCACTTCATGCCCCTTTTCTTGTAAGCATGTTTTGCATAAAACCTTACTTGAGCTTATAATTATCAAATACACTTAGATCTATGGATATTTGAAATGCAGAATCTCTCCTGGAAATCTGAAGCAGCAATATCAGCAATACAGATTAACTGTACAAAAACAAAATCTGTATTTTACAACATAAATGCTAAGAAATTTCTGACTTGATGAGAAGAGCTAGTTAGTCAACTCAGAGATATTAGAGTTACAAGTGTGGATAAAATGCATAAATACCAGGCCCAGTTCTGCTCTTACTGTATCACTTTCTTCTTTACAATCCATCCAAACCAATAGCTTTGTCCCATCATAAGAATGATTTAAGTTAAATCTCAGTGAGAGATAGCAAGCTTCCTCTGTCACTTTCCTTCCCTTTAACATGAAAGTTTAGGCTAATGCTCATTAGCAAACATATGCCATGGTTTACAATACGACACCCATCTAGTGGAGCTAACTGCATCCATTCCACAAGTGACAAAGCAGAACATATTTGCCCTCTTCCTCTCTCCTAGTGTGAAGTCTTTCAGCTTAGTTTAGGAGCAGGGCAAGAGCACTTTAAGCCTCAGCTGTTTGCTAAATCAAAGTGTGTCTAAGTTCTTAAACACCTTGTTACATGTGCTTTAAGAGGCAGAGCCTTTGCTGTACCAGCCAGGTGGCAAATTCCTCAGAGAAATCAGTTCTGGTCCCTCAATTCTCTGGCCAGTTTAGGGCTAAAGCACTAGACTAATATCGAAATACTGAGACTGCTCTGGACCTTGAGATGTGGTAAAAGCCTAAAGAACTCATGTACCAAGTAGGACAAGTGCATTTACCAGACTCATTTCTCTTTCAACAGATTATAGAGTAGGAAGAAAGAAGGCACAGAAGTGGACTTCATTGGCACTAATACCAACCATGTCTTCTTTACAATACTGGAACAGTTGAAAAGGGAGGGAAAAAAAAAGGGGGGGGGGGCAACTGGCAGACATAGAAGACATGATGGAGCTGAGACCTTACACTCTCAGAGAAAGGAAACACATTAAGATAAGGAGGAGTATATAGAGATCAAGCTTCTAACATGCTTCACCTGCCTGACACGACGAATTTCACATGGCATTCAGCTATGCACCATGCTGCATGTCTTCAGTAATCAGTTCTCACCTACTGGCAGGCAGAAGGGTTTGGGCTGCAAGTCAGCCTGCTGTCACCACTGCCTACTGAGCATGAAGTCATGTGGCCTGTTCCCTCTTGTAGGGAGTATCTTCTTGCTTTGGTACTTCCTTGTGATACCAAGAAGCACATAGGAAAAGGTTATTTGTCTCCTGAGATGCAAGGAATAGTCTAGTCTCCTTAATCCCTGCTCAACAGTGAAATGAGATACTGCTTCTAGTTCCTACTTTTCAGAAGTACTAAATCCACAGTGTTTTAGAGACTGTAGTTTACAGTAAGATGCAAATTACTTGTTCATAAAAAGCAAAGCAAGGGAAATGAAAAATTCTGCATACAGTACCACAAAACTTGGTGAGTGGGAAAAAGGAGTGATGACTTCAGAGTCCCAGGTCTTAGAGACAAGAGAACAAGCTGGGAGAGAGGAAGACTTGCCCTGGGTAGAGGACGACTGGGTAAGAGATCATCTAAGGAAACTCGATACCCACAAATCCATGGGCCCTGATGGGATGCACCCCAGAGTGCTGCGTGAGCTGGAGGATGTCGTAGCCAAGCCACTCCCCGTCATCTTCGAAAGATCCTGGAGAACAGGGGAGGTGCCTGAGCACTGGAAGAAGGCCAATGTGACACCAGTCTTCAAAAAAGGCAAGGAGGAAGATCCGGGCAACTACAGGCCAGTGAGCCTCACCTCTGTCCCCGGAAAGGTGATGGAACGGCTCGTGCTGTTCATTGTCTCCAGGCACATAGAGGACAAGAAGGTGCTCAGGACTAGGCAGCATGGATTCACGAAAGGGAAATCATGCTTGACTAACCTGATAACCTTCTATGATGGGATGACCAGCTGGGTAGATGAGGGGAAAGCGGTGGATGTCATCTATCTTGCCTTCACCAAGGCTTTTGATACCGTCCCTCATAACGTCCTCCTGGACAAGCTCCGGAGGTGTGGGCTGGATGAGTGGTCAGTGAGGTGGATTGGGAATTGGCTAGATGGCAGAGCTCAGAGGGTGGTGATCAGCGGTGCAGAGTCTAGTTGGAGGCCTGTGGTGAGCGGAGTCCCCCAGGGGTCAGTCCTTGGTCCAGTCCTGTTCAATTTGTTCATTAATGACCTGGATGTAGGCACAGAGTGCTCTCTCAGCAAGTTTGCTGATGATACGAAGCTGGGAGGAGTGGCTGACACCCCAGAGGGCTGCGCTGCCATCCAGAGGGACCTGGACAGACAGCACAACTGGGCGGTGAGGAACCTCATGAAATTCAACAAGGCCAAGTGCAGTCCTGCACCTGGGGAGAAACAACCCTAGACATCAGTACAGGCTGGGGACTGATCTACTGGAGAGTACCTCTGCCGAGAAGGACCTGGGCATCGTGGTGGACAACAGGTTGACCATGAGGCAGCAGGGTGCCCTCGTGGCCAAGAAGGCCAATGGGGTCCTGGGGTGCATTAAGACTAGTGTCTCCAGCAGGTCGAGAGAGGTGATCCTGCTCCTCTACTCAGCCCTGGTGAGGCCACATCTGGAGTACTACGTCCAGTTCTGGGCCCCACAGAACAAGAGGGATGTGGAGCTGCTGGAGAGAGTCCAGCGCAGGGCCACGAGGATGATCAGGGGCCTGGAACATCTGCCCTATGAGGAGAGGCTGAGGGAGCTGGGCCTGTTCAGCCTGGAGAAGAGAAGGCTGAGAGGGGATCTGATCAGTGTGTACAAGTACCTCAAGGGAGGCAGTGAGGAGGATGGGGCTGACCTCTTTTTAGTGGCGGTGACCAACAGAACAAGAGGAAATGGCCACAAACTAAAGCATCAAAGTTCCACAGGAACTTAAGGAAAAATTTCTTGACAGTGTGGGTGACAAAGCACTGGAACAGGCTGCCCAGAGAGGTTGTGGAGTCTCCTTCTCTGGAGATCTTCAAGACCCATCCGCTTGGATGCAGTCTTGTGCCATGTGCTCTAGGTGGCCCTGCGTGTTCAGCAGGGTTGGACTGGATGACCTCTAGAGGTCCCTTCCAACCTTAGGCATTCTGTGATTCTATGACTCTATGACTGAAGGGAGACAGCTTACAATTCCACACAAGAAAGTGGAGGGATGCAGCTGGCAGGAGGTACACCAAGTAGAGCTACAGGGGCTGAGGTGCGACCTCTAGAGAAGGGCAAAACCACATGGCAGCAGGCAGGAAGCATAAGGCTGTATGGGAGAAGCTAGAAGAAAGCTCCCTAGAAGAAGCTAGGGAGAGTTAAAGCTTTGCAAACCTCAGGTAAAAACATTTGTTTATTTAACTTCTTGACTCTAAATGATCACACACAAAAATTGAATTAGTAGTTTTATTTAAGAGTTAAACAAATTAAAAGGCCAAGAAGCCTGATATTTCCCTTGATTTGATTTTTTTTTCTTTTTATATCTATGTCATAATTTATGAAATGCCAGCTCTGAATTTTCACTTCTAGCTGTAATGACACATTTGAGAAAATTAACTAAAATATTCCCACTCTTGTCCTGTAAAAGGGACACCTCCAACTCAATCTAGGTTTACTATTCTACTAAAAAAGAATTTTATTAAAATGAAAATTAAATATTCCAACTATTTATTTCTCCTGCCAAGGAATAAGTGTAGTTATATAAGTTTTCTGTGAAAATGCCTTTTCCTCAGAGGCTGCTGAAAATTATCGGGGGTAGAAATTGTCAGATTCTTCAAGCTCAGTTAACATGACTAGTTGCCCAAAGTTCTACAGTCCAGTAAGGAGATCAGTAAAGTCTCTGAAATTTTTTTTCAGACTTGGAAGGGTCCTAAAAACCCATTATCTCTTTCAAGGAGATTTTGAATGCCTTGTAAGAAAAAGGCAGCTTAGTAGCTTTAGAAGCAAGTAGCTTTTTACAGCAAGACTAAAGCCAGGACTAAGTAATGGACCACATACATGTGTAATGCTGAGTAAAATAGAATGTGAAACTCAGAATAGAAAACTGAAAATACTGTAACACTAGCATTTCCCAAACATGATATCCAGATCTAGCTTTATAGGAATAGCTTACAAAACACAAATATTCCACTCAGGTTTTTCAGCAACTAGGAATCTTTACCAAGAATATCTTCACAATACCTATCTTGCTTTGAAAACCAAATAGATATCTTCTATAATTCCTACTAGCTCAAAGTAACTTTCTAACAGAAAACACTCACTAGTCATTCCAAAACTTACCTTCTAATAGAAAAGAGCTCTTCCCTCAAAAAGGTTCCTATGCTGAGGATCTTACAAACTAAATGAAGTTATAACATAACTGCAGACCAGTAAGAATGAAGAATAGTGACTGTATTTTTAAACCTTCTAAGACATGCAGTGAAATTTTGCTGTCTTTTTCTTAGGCTAGTTATTCACAGACAAGTATCACTGTCTTTTACGAAGTATGATTACCTCCATCTTCTGTTAGGAATAGCCAGTCTGCTTCCAACTGCTTCCAGCATGTGACAGTGCACTAACAGAGACAAATGTAAAATTTCAAGGCAGCTGCTCCCAACAAAGCATTATAACCAACTCATGCCTGAGTCTCAATGTGCAGGAGATATGGCCACAAGATTTAATTACTTTTCTTGCTAATCTACACGCATTTTTTTCCTCAGTGCAATTCTTTCTTTTTACCAATAAGCATACAGCTTTCAACCTCCTCATTTATGTTGGCTAAAAGCTCATACCTTTGACTAGAAGTAAAATTTATGTAGTACATGCACAACTTCATTGGATTTTTTGGGTACATGCTGCTCTATAGAGTGAGAAATACTCAGTAATTCCAGCAGCGCTACTCAAGACCCAACATGGTTACACTCCCTACAGATCATGGTAGCTGTCTTCAAAGAGTAGCATGCTCTTGTCTGTAGAGGGAGTAATGGACCTGTGCAACATACGTGAACATACCCCTTTTCTCCCCACTGGAACAATCTGCACAAACAAGATTACAGAACTGTGGGGAAGAGCTTTCACCCCTCTATTTCCTCCCCTCCTCAAACAGCAACTACACAAATGGTGACCTGAGGGTTTCGAAATGGTAGAACATACTAGAAAGCCTTTGATGGAAAATCCACTTGTTTTGTACATCTGATACAAAACACTCATTTTTGCCCGTTTGAAACCTAGTGACATGAAAAAGAAAGAGCAGAAAAGATTAGCAAAAGCGTTGATAAGGGAAAAAAGTACCCCTCTCTCTACGATATTATAGACAGGGGGATGTTACTGTGTAAAGTTAATGCAATAGAAGTTAGCAAAAGAGAAAGAACTATTCCCTTCCTCACCAGAAAAAGGACCTTCCACTTAGTCTTGTGAAGATCATCAGTCAGAAGATAAAAGGGAAAAGTCAAAGCAAATGACTACAGAGAGAAAGGATCCAGTAATGCAGTAGATTTGAGTAAGACCTATCAGAATTAAGATAAGATCTTGTTGGGTTTTCTTGGAGACTTCTATTACATTTGCAAGTTTTCATTCATTTCAATGTATTGAATGGCAACTAATGAGAAAACAAGCAAGACTCCTCAGTCTCAGTTTACCTAGAAGTTAGGTGGCCTCCGCTCCACAGAACAGAAAACACTGGCCATCAGTGGAAAAAACATTTTGGCTGTATTCTTCATACACTCTACAAGAATAGAATCATAGAATCGCAGAATGCCT